>JADBJO010003422.1:0-12500 GCA_016801955.1 Conus betulinus
ACTTCTCTGGGTCCACTGGCACCTTTTGTGTCGTTTTTTGTTGGTGGTGGGTTTTTTTTTTTTTCATGCAACAATTAACATTTAGGTGGAGGTGCATATCTGACCAATTTACCACCATCATATTTTCATTTCTTATACTAGGACTGGGATTTAAAATAGAATATAAAGTTCTGTTTTATTTGGAAGTTTAAAATTAGTGGGAAGATTGTAATATTGAGATGGACATATCTGTCCATTTTACCACTAATGCATTTCCATTTTTTAAATACTTGCATTGGGATTTAAAAGAAACATTCTTTTCTCTTGTAGTGAAATATAGTTAATGGGGAACTTGTAACATTGAGAAGGGCATAGCTGTCCACTTTACCACTGCTTATTTCCTTTTTAAAGTACTTTCACTGGCATTTAAAAGAAAAGTACTTTTCAGCTTTGTTTGGAAGTTAGAGAAAAACTTGTAAAAAATTAAGATGGGCATATCTGTTCATTTCACTACTTTTGGAATTTTTTTTTTTTTTTAAATACATAGACTGGGGATTTAAAAGAAAAATTCTTTTTCGATTTATTTGGAAGGTAAGTTAGCCCAAAATTTGTAAGATTGAGAAGGTCATGTCTGTCCATTTTACAACTAATGTATTTTCTTTTTTTTCCCAGATACTTATTCTGGGATTTAAAAGAAAAGTTAATTTGTTTTACTTGAAGCTAGTGAGAAACTTGTAACATTAGAATGGGCGTGTCTGTCCACTTAATGACTGTTGTATTTTCAATGTTCTATACTAGTTCTGGGATTTAAAAGAAAAGTTCATTTGTTTTCATTTGGAAGTTGAACTAGTCGGAAACTTGTAACATTAGAACGGGTATATCTGTTCACTTATCTTTAATTTTCTATACTGGTTCTGGGATTTGAAAGAAGAGTTATTTTGGTAATGTTTCAAGAAAAAGGGTGTTTTATATTATATATAATTATTATTATTAATCATTAAATATTGAAATGTACTTTTTTTAACGTTCATGAAGTAGGGGATATTTATCACTGGCATCTGCTGGCTGGTTATCTTGTTAGTCGTAATGTCACATTCAGAATCTGTTCAGCAGGAACTTGTGCACCAATCTGACCCACAGTTGGACACTGGGAATTCAGATCTTCCTGTGGCATAGGGAACATCTGGCTTTTTTCAGCATTCTCAGAAGAGTTATCGATTTGATGGTGTTAAATTCCCTCCTCTATTTCAACTGGAATGGCTGCCCAGGTTGATCATGTCATCTGTGATGGATGATGTGAACCTGTAGTGTATCTGGTCTGTTTGTTGGACTTCAAATTGAAGAAGACTCTCAGATACAGGCAGATGAGTAAAAACTGAATACTAGCATTGAAAAGAAGTGTGTTGTTTCGCACACATATGCTTAACATCATTAAGCAGATTTTATATCAGATTTACATCTATGCTTATTGCTTTTGGCTTTTTTTGACAACTTTGGCTTGTATCATTGTATAGGTTTGGGATGATTGAAAATGTGTATGTTTGATTATCAGTATTGACTTTTTTTGGTTAGTTGTTTGGACTTGCATGTTTCTTATGTGTGTTGCTTTGTTTTGCAGGGTTTTATTTTTCAGTGTATTTTATTTTTCTTTCTTTTTTCCTTTTTTTTTTTTTTTTTTTGAGTAGTTTTATTTCTTCACAGGAAATTAATGGCAAAGGAAAGTATTTCAAAAAGGGGAAAATGTGCCTCTTATTTACTATTTGAATAGTTTCCCTTGCCAGAGAATGTGTGAGCAAAGTTCTAGCAATGTATTCCACCTCTTCCCATTATCATTAATGATGATGTATCTGGAGGTTTTCATGCCAATACAATATGATTGCCATGGTAATGTGTGGTGCTACCCTAGCGAAGAACGAAAATGTCCCCTTTTAAGAATGATTGCCAAATGTGTGGTGCCATTTTAACAACGAAAATGTCCCTTTTAACAAGAAAATATGATTGCCATGGCAAGGAATGATGGTACCCTAACAACAAAAAGAACTAAAAGATCCCTTGTTTATTAGGGAAAAAAAATGTGATTGCCATGGTAATGAGTGGTGCTACCCTAACAAAAAAAGATGTTCACTGTCACCCAGGTAATGATGTCATATCAATGAGTGATTGTGCTTTAATTTAATAATAACAAGGTGCCATCTAGAATGCTGGGGATTCCTGGTTCACCTGTGCCATGCTTTTGGAAAATCAACCATGCCTGTTCTTGGCTAAATTGTATATCTAATGAGAAGAAGAATATAATAATAATGATGATAATGAATTGTATTTTTAAAAGCTGTGCAGTGGTGTGTATATAATCTCTGGCTGTACACTGTACTATAAGTTAATGATTTTTTTCTTTATAATGTGGAGTCTTGTGGCAAATTTTCTTTTCAAGCAGCTAATTCTGTCTCAACCTCTTTCTGCTCTTCCCCACTCCCCTCACACAGCTTCCCCCACCCCTTCCCAGGACTTCTGATTTAGTCTTAGTAATCTCTAGCAGGAAAGCAATGTTTGGTGGCAATGTGATAACTCTTTGAGGTTCTCAGACTCAGTGTGTGTGTGTGTGTGTGTGTGTGTGTGTGTTGATCACTCTTAGAGGATCTGTGTGTGTGTGTGAGAGAGAGAGAGAGAGAATCCTCCAGAATAGGGAAATTGTCCACTTGCATTTAGTGCTAGCTTCACATCGGGCATCTTTTCTCGTGGTCTCCCTCACAATGACCTGATTGCCCCCAGTGGACCGACTCTACTGAGGCTGCAGCAGGATAAGCTGAGGTGATCTGTGTACGAAGGAAGTGGAATGAGGAATGCCACTGACGGTCAGATAGAAACCAGCCCATCCCCATCTACCCCAACCACCACCCCCCCACCCACCCCAAAAGATAATCCACAGATTGAAGCTGAGGTTGACTACCGTATGTCAGAAACTCAGACTGTTCTCCTATTTGACAGTGACTCTCAAGTGTGAAGATTATGCTATGGAGCTTAGTTTGAGACCTGTCAGGACACAAAGCTTTATGACTTCCTTTGCTTGCTGACTTAACTTTATGTACGCTGGATTCACCAGACCCAAGAGATGGACCCCAGCTTTGCTGGTCAGGAAATCGGAGCAACACTTTCCAGGACACATCCTTGGAGTAGACGAATCTGTTGTTCCTTGTCTTCCTGCCTCGTCGCACAAACACTGTCTGAGTAGGAACCAGCTGGGGATGAAAATTCCCACAATGATTGAAGTTCAAACCTGCAACCACCTTGTTATTAACCCATGAGAAGAACCCCTGAGCAACAGTGGCTGATGCAGAACAGGATGAATGGTTGCTGGATTATACTAATAATTTTGAATGCTTTTTTTTAATTCATCAGCTTGTTTGCCTTGTGAATAATGCTAATCAGATTTTTTTTTCATTCCCTCTGGAAACGGTAATGGGTTTGTGAGAATTTGTAGTATACGTATGCTTACAATTTTCCTTTAGATAAAGTTGTATTTTTCTTTTTTTTAATTTTGTAAAGTGAGCATTAATCAGAATTTTGTTTTTCTTTTCTTTTTAGGATTTTTGGAGAATGTAATTTCAAAGTGGAATTTTAGGTTTTTTATTACAAAAAAAACACGGACTTTGTTACTCCTCTTTAAAAGATTTGCTCCCAACAGATCAATAATAATCCGGTCTTGTGGGCATATCTATGGCCCAGTCTTCATAGCTTCAGATCAGACAGATTTATTTTCAACGTGTGTAGGGACTGTACCATAAACTGTCCAAAAAAGATGATATTTTTTCTTCTGAAAGGTATGTTCTGCTTCATTCAAGACAGGTTCAAGTACAATAGTCATAATGATTACCTAGTTCTAGAAATCTGAAAATATGCTTTTCCTTTGTCACATTGCTTTCACTCTATCTTCTTTTTTTTCTGGTTTTCAACCTCATAAATTTCATGGGTGCTGCTGTTTTTGAATATTACAAAGGTAGCCTCATTTCAAAATGATTTCTTTTGGTCAAAGAGATGATCCTGATTTTTAAATGGTGTATCATTGTTTCTGTACGGGAAACTAGTGTTGTGCACATGAACATGAAATTCTGACTACAACAAAACATGGATCAGGAACAAGCCAATGAAGGTTTGTCCTTTTTTTTCTTTCTTCTTTTCTGCACTTTTCAAAAGTAGGGAAACACTGAAAACATTAAAAAGAACAGTAATTTTGGGATTTCTAATTAGTGAAAATAACTTAAAATGACTACAGTTAGTACTTGTAGGCAGCTATAAAATGATCATGTTCTACAGATATATTGGTTCTAGATTTATTCTTGTTTCTAGGCCAAAGTTTCTTACGCTCACCACTGATTCATACATTGGTTCAATGAACAATAATAAAATACTGCTTTCAAAAAATTTATTCAGGAATCCTGGACACACCTGTGGAATGATAACCGAGAGACACTAGTCTCCAGTCGACATAAACTGTTTTGTATCTTACTGATGTAACCAATGGCCGTGTCATTCAGGGTGAAAAAGATGCTCAAAGAAAGTGTATATTCATGTTGAAATCAAAGAGCTGCTCTGGCTAGGTCTTCATAAGGATGTAGATTTCTTTTTAAAAGAGGTCAAAATAAATCAATAACAAAAAACATCAAGAGCTGATGAAAAAAATGCGAAGAGCTGATCTTTTGTGCCTTATCGACCATTTATGGCTACTCCAGTAACCCATTTTCTCACTCTATAACAAAACTGAGAGCCGCTGATTTCACACTGTGAGTCCTCTAACCTCTCAATGTTGTTTGTACATGATAGAAAATCTATCAGATGATGGCTGGGAAAACAACTGAAACGGCCAAACTCCCAAAGTTGGTTCTTTGAGGAAAGCTGACATCCATAGCTGCCAACCTTCTGACCTCAAAATTGGGGAACCTGGGGATGAAAGGGTTGGGGGGGGCTGAAGTATCGGTAGTTATGCTTTTGACTGAAAACATTTTTAACCCCTTCTGTTCCAGTCAGGAGACACACATGGGGTTTTTAAAAAGAAGATGCATTTTCCAATATCCACATTCCATCATTTGGGCTATATTCTTCATCCCTATTCAAATATGAACCATCACCCCCCTGAACCCCATATTTTTTCAAGAAAATTTGGAATCCTGGATTTTTTCCATAAAATTCAGGATTTTAAAAACAGTCCCTTAATTATGGAAATTCCAGAAAAATTGCAGAGGATTGGCAGCTGTGTATAACTGAATATTGCTTCCAATTGAAAGGGAGATAAAGTATAGAGAGAGAATTACTTCTGCTTTGGGAAATAAAGAGACAGAGAGAACTTGAATTTGTACATGACCTGTTTTCATGAGTGCCTGTGCTTGCCTTTATGTTCATGTACTGTAATGTACATCCTAATTGCTCAAAAGCATTTTGTGAAAGTGTGGTCTTCCACTTTTGAACTAGTTACCACCAACCACTATCATGTGCACTTTTACATATAGACATTAAACCACAATTTGTATGCTGGCACCATTGCAAAAACAATTCTTGCCTTTGTCTTCCAAATGGTAGTAGTTTTCTTCTGTTTGACTGGAGTGAATTCTCACAATTGTACTGCTTTTTTGTGTAGGTGAATTCTCAGTCGGTCCTTTCACAATTCTGCCTGCACTTTCACTCGCTCTCTCCATCCAGCCCTACCCCCTTCCTCCCAGCCCTTCCCTTTCTCTTTATCATCAGTTTTTCCCGGAAAATCTCTACAAATTGACTGTGAAATTCAAGCGGAAGGTAAGCCCAAGAGGGAATTCCTGAACAAAACAAATAATGTTTCAATTCTGATTTAAGACTACAATTTCTGAAACAGGTAATTCAAAAAAAATTTATGGAAAAGGTAAGCCAAAGTGGGAATATCATGAAAAAAAAATTGGCAATATAATCCAAGACTATGACAGAAACATGAGATCACCCGTAGATGATCACTGTTCTGTTTCCAGGAGGCAGAATGTGAAGATGTCAGATGATCAGAGGGCAACTTGAAAGACTTGATAAGATGGTGGAACTTTCTGATCCTCCCAGAGCCTCAAAAGTTGAGTCTGAAATGGAAAGGGTCCTCATTTGCGAAATACACCCAGAATCAAAGATGATGAAAAACATCGCCCCCTCTCCCCGCCCCCCCCCCCCTCACTGCCCTTCCCAGTATGTAAAAGGATTAAATGTTCCCGCAGATTGTGTCTTAGATTATGCTATGTGACAGGATACTAACATACATGATTTGTGTTGTATGTATGTGTGTACATACATACATCTTCTGTCCATGACGGGACATTACTCGTGTATTGGTGTTTCTTGTGTGTGTGTGTGTGTGTGTGTGTGTGTGTGTTCCTTTAAAGCATGCCTTCATCATATATAGGACCTTGGATTCAATTCTTATCTAAACTTCAGAGCAGGATAAGTAGAGGCTGGGGGGGGAGACGATTAACATCAATGTTTGAAGAAAAAAAATAACATGATCTGTAGCCTCACTGTTTTATAGTTTTAAAGACTATCCCTAGAACTATTTCAGTATTTGGATCCAGAGAACTATGCTTTAACCAATGAGGCGAACCTTGCCCTATTTCCAGATGTAATTAGGACTGGAATGTCAGACCACTACATCCCTGCCCACCCCCTCCCCCTTCTGCTAATGAAAAATCATTAAAACTTCTAATCCACAGGACTTGCTTTGGGTAGAACATGACATTAATGAATTCTTTTCTCACCTGAATGCTACACCTTTTTGTTTCTGTTTAGTTTTCCTCTGTATGTGTTCTTCTGCTTGGCAAAAAAAAATCAATGGGTGTCAATTTATACATTCAAGATTTTCAACATTACATGTTTACAATATGTAGCCCACAAAAACTGGCATCACCTTTTATTTATATACATATATATATATATATATGTAACATGTATATGTAACATTTACACACATTTCAAAATCCTTTCTTTTCTGTTATTTTCATTTTTGTTTACACAGCTTCCCATTCCATGCTCACACAGAATGTTCACCACAACATCAACATTTCTTTTTTAATAATGTTGTACATGATTTAAGTAAAAGTTGATAGGACAACAGTGTAATTAAAAAAACACACACAAAAAAAACACTGATCATCTTGGGTAGGATGAGGTTCCTGCTCACCAATCATTTTCTACCACACAACTGGATCATGAGTAGTAATGATTAGAACATTTCTTCTGCATGGACTTGGGGAATCTTCATATCATCAAACCCCCACTAAAATCAACATGATTGCAGGGTTAAGTGTACCAGGAGAAAATCTTGCAATGCTAAAAATATTTTCGTACTGTGGATCTTCTGAATCGCGATGCCACCACCTATAATACTTTCCACTCATATGTGAAGGTAAGAGTCTTGTACACTTATACACACTGCTATATCAATTATAATGCACAAATGGGCATCACAACAAATTCATTGACCAGTTTCACTCTTGCATTTCCACATGTGCACACACACACACACGGCAATCACATTTAACGAATTAACTGCAATTTAGCAATGTCCACCTAAGTACAAACACTACACACAACACTGCAGGGACATGACCTTTGTGGCCCATTAAACATATTCTTATGTAAAACACGCATCCTGGTTCAGAGCCACAGACACAAGTCCACCTTATTCATGAGGAAAAGCTTTACAGAGTGTATTAAAGCACCAACTAACCTGGGAACCTGTTGCCTTAACACCAATCAGAGATGATGCAATATGAGGCTGCATTTAGCCTGTATTTATATTTACTTAAGGATGCTTTCAGGCCAGATGTTTAATACAGAAAATAAGAGTGGTTACCCAACTCCCTCAAAAAATACATCGAACATACCGCAGTGATATCTGTTCTTTGCATTCTTCTGTAAGTTCAGTGTCTATCTTTATTTGTATTTGATGATGCCAGAATTAGTTTCAGCAACACATTTCGTGTCTGCCAGTCCTCTTTGACAGGAATTTACGTTGCCGTCTTGAAACAATCTTTCTAAGTCTTTTTAATTCCCTATATGATAAAAAAACGTAATTTTTTGTTTTCATTCTGAGCATTTTTCAATACTTGTGTGTTTTTCTTTATCTTTTTCCTGCCTCTTTTAAAAAATGACTTTGATGACAACAGTCAAACCATTTTTCTCCATTTCGTTTTTCACTTTTGTTCTCAACTCGCTGTCTAATCTAATGTCCACTTACAACCCCTTTGCCACTTTACAAAGATCATAAAAGCTTACAACTCATGTCAAATCCTCACACTTTGTTTGCCTTAATTGTTCTTACCCAGTCTCCAACTTTAATCCATGCTCACTCCATTTCACATACGCTCAAGACACGCCCGCATGCTTGTTATGATGGAGGCTTTGCATTCTGTGTGGCTGGTGGCTGCATCTTTTCATTCTGCTCCTGGATGAGCTTGATGCGGCGACGGTGGTAGTGCTGCCAGTGCAACAACTGCTGGTCATAATGAATTTGGCACATGGCGCGCTGACGAGCTCTTTGCGGAAGTGCTCATACTGTAAAAGGCCCAGCATGTGCAGGCATTGCGGGTATCTAAAAGACCAGTCACAATGAAACATAATCTTTTTTGTGTGCTTTTTAGTGGAAGGAACCTATGCACACCCACACATACACAAAGCCAGAATTGCAGCATAAAACTGCAATATAATGTGACTAAGAAAGAACAAAAGAAGGAAAGAGGGCAACGGGAAGACAGATACGAAAGGGGGGAGAGGAGAGTAAGGGAGTTTGGGAGATCGATCAGAGGGTAAACAGGCAGATAGAAGAAAAAAAGTAAACGGAAGGATTGTTATGGCGCTACCGGAGAAGATGTTCTTCAAAAGACTACAATTAATCATGCTTTGGTTGATAGTTTAAAAAAATAAATCATGATGGTAAAAACGCAAGCTAACTTGCAACCAATCAGCATAATTCTGCAAGGAAGATTGTTTAACTGTGAAATTCAGTATACTGTGGGAATGATTATGGAAAGAATCCATTTGTCTGAAACGGTATACTATGGCAATGATTATGAAAGAAAACACACACAACACACATACATTTGCATATATATTATAGCATACTGTGGCAATGGTCCCATGAAATAGTATGCCTGGCCTATTCAGAATGCCGTTTACCATGATTATCTATTAAAGAAAATCATATACTTTAGAATCAGAATTGTTATATGGCAATCATAATGCTCACACACACGCACACACACACACACACACACACACACACACACACACACACACACACACACACTATCATCATGTGCTTGAGATATTTCAAATAATGTTAAACTGACATGCAACAAAAATCACTCATTTAAAATAAGTCTACTGTGTGTGTGTGTCTTTTTTTTTAATCGAGATATTTATTTAATTTACCATATTGCCCTTACTTGAAATATTTAGTCTACCATAGAAATAGTGAAGCAAAAGAAAAAAAACTTACTTCAGATACTTGGTGTAATGTGGCTCCTTCCAGTACAACAGGTATTTGAGGTAGTTGATGAAGTTGGGTTCCTTGAAGTAACCTCTCTGGGCCAGGACTGGAAACCAGATCATATGCATACACTTTAACGTATTTCATGTTGGTCAATCTCTTCCTCTTTGGTTTAATTTTATCCAGGCAGTTCATGCTGCCAGATGAAAATCCATACAAAACAAAATTTTCAGATCCCCAAGTGCACCCGTCATGGTGTTTACAGCCCAGCCAACCACTGGGGCCCATGTCAGGGCTTCAAGTGTAAACACACACACAACCATGAAAAACACTCTCATCTTCTCTGTCTATGCAGGTAAAGATTCTCGGACATTGATATATAATTTGATTTCACAATGTTCTGATTTCTGAAATGTATGGATTTTGATTAGACTAATCTACCAGGCCAGAACAAAATTATCTGTTGTTTTGTGCTTTTTTTTTCTCCTGATGTTGTCCACACACTGATAATCATTCGTGACAGCAAAATTAACAACCAAGCTGTCAGTCAGGAACAACACGCGCGAAGAAACATTTACAGTAGGGGTAATTGGGATTCCCAGACACTGCACAAACTCCAGCTCTTCTTGAAATCTGTGCTTCTGTTCTTCTGCATCTGCAAAGGGTAAAATTTGAAGCAATTGGTTAGAAATAAGCGACAAGCAATGAGAAAGAGAATGAGTTCAGTTCAGTTCAGTTCAGTGGTTTATTTAACGTCTATTCACCATTGATGATATTAGACGAAAAACAATCTAACAACGCCATTATTATCTAACTATGCTTAACACCAAAAAAAAAACACAAAAAACACCCGCATCAAAACAACTTGGCAACTTGAAAGAGAATGACAGAGCAACAAAGTACAAGAAAATTCAAATCGATTTTGCTTTAAACATAGCCCCAAATCCCATTTTTCATTTAAAGTCATGGTGTACAACTGGTGGGCTGTGTGTCTAACCCCACCTCTTTTCCACCGACAGGTCATCACTGCATATTCAGAGCTCATTTCTGGACACTCATTGTGTGGATTGTTTCTGGGAAAGGGACACGTCCTTTTACATCATTAGAGAGACTGGGCAACAGAGGATGGTCACCAGATGCCTTATCATTGGAACAATCTGTGCCGGGAGTCGGTGAAGCCTCTCCTCTCTCTCTCTCTCTGTCTCTGTCTCTCCCTATCTCTCTTTCTCACTCTCTCTCTTTGTCTTTTGCGAGCATGCATTGAGAAGGATTATAGTCAGAGAGTGGACTCTCGACTGGTCTTTGATAGATGACACCTTGTAAAAAAAGAAGAAAGACAGCCCAGATATCTGATAGCACAATACTGTTTGCACGGTGTACTGGAGCAGGTCTTGACTAATACCAGTGGAAGTTCCACTAGATCAGTAAATGGTTCTACTTAACCTCTCATTGACATTTATTCTTGGTTTCCTACGAGCCACATACTGTTTCTCTCTCTCTTTCCCTCTCTTTCTCTCTCAGCGTGTATGCATGCATGCGTGTCTGGTGTTCAGGATCTCTCTCTCTCTCTCTCTCTCTCTCTCTCTCCACTCTTGCCCTATGGTTCAATCACCCTCACAGTAGACCTGTGTCAGTGCAATCCTGATTGTGTGGCATACCTTGTCACTTGTCAGTGAATTTTCTTTGATGAATTTGACCATGACCGCTGTTGCTAAACTTACAACTGACGCAAGCCTGTCGAGATACGGACTGGATTGGTCCGACCCCAGCCAAATGACTGACGGTGCAAATTTCACATTTGAAGTGGACCAACATGATGTTTCTGAAACTTGGTGATCCACGTATGTTATGGCTAACTTATGGTGTAGATATTCAGAGCATTGTCAAGTCTGTATACATGTGCCCATTTCTACAATATATAATGCTGCCCATTAGCATATTTTGATCATGAAAAATTGATGTTGAGATGTCATTTTCCAGACGCTCTTGAGAGAAAATCATTGAGCTACTTTTTATATAATCATTTATGTGTGTCTTTATGCTTGTCAGTACAACACTATGTTAATCTGACAGTACATGGTTTCAGTCAGTCAGTCAGTCAGTCAGTCAGTCTTTATGCTTTTTTAAAATGGTGAAATGTTTTCTGCTACCATCTGCGTCTTTAGCAGCGTGTACATGCATGTTGGGCTTTTACAACCCTGTCAGTCAGTCAGTCATTTCCCTGACTGCTGGGGTCGTTGGGGGGACGTGATGAGGCAGCTGCCATTTCTCTCCAGGCTCTTCTCTTTGTAGCATACGTGAGGAGATCTGGCATGGTCATTTGGTCCAGTCCTTTATATTTTCGGACCAGCTCTTTCTCTGCCATCCTCGTCTGCACCCTCCTTCAACGGTACCTTGAAGGATGGTTTTGGAGGGTGTTGTGACGAATGACATGACCAAACCATGCCATCTTCCGTCGTTTGACGGTTGCCAGAAGTGGTTCGTGGGGCCCAACTAGGTTAGTGACCAGGTTCCGCACATAATCATTTGTCTTGTGTTCTTTGTAGGAGATGTGGGTAGTAGTTTCCTTAGGCACCTGGTCTCAAACGCCTCGATTCTTCTTTCTGTTTCGGTCATCAGTGTCCATGTCTCGCAGCCATATAACAGAATGGAGACCACTAGTGATTTGCAGTAGTGTAAGTCCTGTATACTACTGCAAATCACCCACCTGATTCACCGGAATTCTAATTGCCCAAATCCTGTGCTATGAAAAATCCCTTTCTAAGGAACAGTCCCTAATAGCCTCTTTCTTTAAGTTTCACTCAGAGCCCGCTCTAACTCGTGATTTGAGTACACTCCGTACAACTGCCACAGTGAAATGTTCACTGAGACTATGCGAGTGAAATCACACCAGAAACGCAAGACTGATTTGGTTTCATTACAAAATTGATTTACTCGGACAGGTGCCACTATAACCAATATTTGATTGTGAGCAACAACTGAAAGAAGAATACAGAATAAAAAAGGATGCATGGTCGAGGACATAATGTCTTAC
>JADBJO010003422.1:17500-92500 GCA_016801955.1 Conus betulinus
AGAAAAAAAAAAATGGGTGGTGGTGGTTAAAGAACATCCAGTGCTGTCATACCAATAAATGCACCTTGCTTTCAGTTGTTTTTGTAATGAACAACTGTATGAAGCAAATCAATGCCATCCATACGTCATGAAGAAAATATCATGGCGTTCAAACATGCACATGCAAACATGCTTATACATGCACACACATATCCTTACCTGTGAATATGTATCATGTAATGCATCACATAGCAGGGACATGCCTGGGGCCTGGGGTTTTTTTTCAGGCGCGGTGGGGGTGGGGGTCAAGGGAGTTTGAAAGATGTTTAAGGGGTCCAGGGGCAGAGGCTTTGTTCGGATCTTGGGACAACATTCCAACAGTTAAAGCATCCCAAGGTCAGTGATGTAGCCTGAAAGAAACATTTTGAGCAAAACCAGCTTCAAAAAAAGAAAGTTAGGGTGGGGGATATATTGCAGGTGTAAAGGTCCGGAACCCAAGTATCCAGCCTCCCCACCATTGCCCACCACCCTCCTCTTACCCACCCTCTCCTCTCTCCACCCTTCTGGCTTGTGCTCTGCTTGCAGAATCACATGAGATGAGTTTTAGACTAGGATTCCTTCAAATTCTTCCAATATTTACGATAAGATTTTATCTGTGCACAGAACCACTTATTGTTCAGGTTAAAGAATTAATCTCACCATGTGTGTGTAAGCCACAATATTTGTATTCTAAATTATAGAACCGGTCTTTATACTGGTTGACCATTAACATTGGAAAGGATTCTCACTTTGAGCTTTGAAAGAAGAGGAAAAATACACACACGTGCAAGCACATGCACACGTTTCATGCAGACACATCAGTGAATTTTTCATTTTAAAATTAACGTTTAAGTGGCAGTTGTCATGACAAAGTATTAAATAAAAGTTCTTTTACACACACACACACACGCACTGACTGACTGAAACCAATTTATTGTCAGATTAACTCAAAGTTGTACTGAACACGCACGCACACGCACGCACGCACGCATGCACGCACGCACGCACACGCACACACACACACACACACACACACACACACACACACACACACACACACACACACACACACACACACATGCACACAGAAAGAGAGAGAGAAAAAAAAAATATCTTTTCGCCATCATCAGAGGTGTATTACTGCCTAACAATCATTTTCAGTGCCACCTGCGGATGGCAGATCCAACAGCATGTACACCCCACACCGCAGTGCTGAGTGATCTCACTGATTTGCTGCCTGAGGACTGTGCTGAAGATGTGTAAGTTGCCAGACAATGCATGCAATACACATAGCTCAGAGCTAAAAGATGTTGCCAGTGTTCTCTCTGTTGCTATATTTGCTCGACAGGTGTTTGAAAGCTGTACATGTTGTTCCTGTGGTAGGCTGTGTATAGTGTATGGGATCTTTACCACAAGAAAAATTTCCAGGTCACTATCTATGCAAGGGATTGTCACCTGAATTTACCTGTCATCCTTTTTAGGTATGACTGGTGAGTCATTGAACATAAAATTTCAGCCCTGCAAGTGTCTGAGGAATGTTTCAGAAGACATGTAGGTTGTGGGATTATAATTACAATACAGTATGGTACAGGTGTGTGAAAACGTGTAAACTATGAGACAGTGCTTACAGAAAGGTGTAGTGCAGGTGCATGAGGATTATGGCAGAAGAGTGTAGAGTGAAGAATGATATTTACAGTGCGGCATAGCACAAGTGTCTGAGAATGAAAATAGCTCAGAGCTAAAAGATGTTGCCAGTGTTCTCTCTGTTGCTATATTTGCTCGGCAGGTGTACTGAACATGTCTAAGATCATCTTGTGATGAAAAGACGTTAAATAAAACTACTGAACTGAACTGAACTGAACTGAAAATGTGAACATTGTGGGACAGTGCCTACAGAAAGGTATAGTAGTACATGTGTATGAGAATCATGATGGAAGATATATAAGCCCTACTGCAGTATAGTACAGATGCCCGAGGACTAAAATGTGTACATTGCGGGGCAGTGCATATAGGACAGTATGTGCAGATGACTGAGGACTGTGTCTGAAGATGTGTTTGATGTGGGACAGTGCAGATGTCTTGAGTACTGAAGATGTGTAAGTTGTGGGACGGTACTTCAGTATGGTGCAGATGTCTGAGTACTGAAGATGTGTAAGTTGTGGGACAGTACTTCAGTATGGTGCAGAAGTCTTGAGTACTGAAGATGTGTAAGTTGTTGGACAGTACTTCAGTATGGTGCAGATGTCTTGAGTACTGAAGAAGTGTAAGTTGTGGGACAGTACTTCAGTATGGTGCAGATGTCTGAGTACTGAAGATGTGTAAGTTGTGGGACAGTACTTCAGTATGGTGCAGATGTCTGAGTACTGAAGATGTGTAAGTTGTGGGACACTATTTACAGCTCAGTATAGTGCACATGTCCAAGAGATGTCGAAAGATAAGTAAGTTGTTGACTATTACAGTACAGTGTCAAGTAGATGTCTAAGGACTGTGTCTGAAGATGTGCAAGTTGTGGGACAGTACTACAATTCAGTATAAAGCAGATGTCCAACACTCTGTTTGAAATGTGTATGATGAGAGACAATACTTACAGTTCAGTACAGTGCAGATGTCCAACACACTGTGTTTGAAATGTGTTTGGTGAGGGACAGTACTGACAGTTCAGTATAGTGTGCAGATGTCCAACACTGTGTTTGAAATGTGTTTGGTGAGGGACAGTACTGACAGTTCAGTATAGTGCAGATGTCCAACACTGTGTTTGAAATGTGTTTGGTGAGGGACAATACTTACAATTCAGTACAATGCAGATGTCCAACACTGTGTTTGAAATGTGTTTGGTGAGGGACAGTACTTACGGTTCAGTATAGTGCAGATGTCCAACAATGTGTTTGAAATGTGTTTGGTGAGGGACATAATTTACAGTTCAATACAGTGCAGATGTCCAACACTGTGTTGAAATGTGTTTGGTGAGGGACAGTACTTACGGCTCAGTACAATGCAGATGTCCAACGCTGTGTTTGAAATGTGTTTGGTGAGGGACAGTACTTACGGTTCAGTATAGTGCAGATGTCCAACGCTGTGTTTGAAATGTGTTTTGTGAGGGACAATACTTACAATTCAGTACAATGCAGATGTCCAACTCTGTGTTTGAAATGTGTTTGGTGAGGGACAGTACTGACAGTTCAGTACAATGCAGATGTCCAACACTGTGTTTGAAATGTGTTTGGTGAGGGACAGTACCGACAGTTCAGTACAATGCAGATGTCCAACACTGTGTTTGAAATGTGTTTGGTGAGGGACAGTACCGACAGTTCAGTACAATGCAGATGTCCAGCACTGTGTTTAGAATGTGTTTGGTGAGGGACAGTACCGACAGTTCAGTACAATGCAGATGTCCAGCACTGTGTTTAGAATGTGTTTGGTGAGGGACAGTACCGACAGTTGAGTACAATGCAGATGTCCAGCACTGTGTTTAGAATGTGTTTGGTGAGGGACAGTACCGACAGTTCAGTACAATGCAGATGTCCAGCACTGTGTTTAGAATGTGTTTGGTGAAGGACAGTACCGACAGTTCAGTACAATGCAGATGTCCAGCACTGTGTTTAGAATGTGTTTGGTGAGGGACAGTACCGACAGTTCAGTACAATGCAGATGTCCAACACTGTGTTTAGAATGTATCTGATGAGAGATCCTCCCTGCACTCTCATCTACTCTACTCCTTTCACCCACCATCCTACCTCGCTCCTTGTCCCCCTTACCTCCTTACACACACACACACACACACACACACATACACACACACTACCTTTCCACCTTCCTTCTCATGTTCCCACCCCCCACTCCCATCCTCACCCCCTTATTTTTTCTTTTAGTGGCAGTACTGTACTGCAAGGAATATGTATACATTTCCTCATGTTTTTCCTAATTCATCTATTTATTGTAGGAAGAAATATGCTCGTAGTGTGTATGTCATAAATGCCTGTTTATTATTCAGTGCATCTGTTGATGATGGGATGATAAGCATCATGTACCTTGAATGCTTACATGTGAGAACCAAGAGTCATGCCTATGCAAGTGAACATTAACATTGTAAATTCCAGAATTGTTTGCAGTTTTTTTGCACACACACAAAAAAAATCATTGTCAACCAGGGAAAAAAAGTGATATATTTTTTTAAATGTTCAAAAGTACACATATATTTTGTATTAAAAGAAAATGATCAGAGATGCAGTTTCTCTTATGTTCAGTTTTGACAGGTTGAGATAACTCATGATCATGTGGAGATAACTTAACCATGCCTGTTTCTAAGATGACCATGCCCCATACCTATCAATGCACTTGGTATGGAGCAATATGCATCAGAATAATCAGAATTGTTTCCGTCATCATCATTTTCATCTACAACATAGTCTTCATTTCCTACTTTTTTCCTTGCCATAATTGCAACCATCATCTGGCATTATCAAAATTGTAACAACCCCTGCTGCATATCTCCTTTGCAGCAGTGTTCCCAAGCTCAATAACTTCTTGTTTTACACTATCACAATTTGCAGAGAATAAATTTTATCATGCAACCATTTAGACTGATGATTATGCAATGACACTGTGTGCCTCGGCTAGATTGTTTGGTCAGGAGTGCAAGGCTTAATGTTATTGTCACTAGAGTGTATATAATTCATTTCAGCCTCAGACAGCCAGGATTCAGAGGGGGAGGACCTCTGCATCATCCGCCCCACTCTTATCCGGGAACTTCGCAATATTCTGGACGTGTATCCAGATGATGGACAGATCCTCAGGTTGCCTGACTTGCTTGTTTTGTTCCTCTGCTTGGTTGTGTGTGTGTGTGTGTGTGTGTGTGATGTCATTCGTTTGTCTACGTTTTTCAGCGGAGCCTTAGGCCTATTAAAAATTTTTCAAATTTGTTTAGATTTCCGCCAGCAGTCGCCTCACTTTGCAACAAGATCTAATTTTGATTCATACTGACTGCTATCCTACCCTTCGTATATCTGTTTACGTCATCCATTTTAGGTGTATAAGTGATCGTTCGTTCATTTTCGTTGTCTTGAGTGTTGTGTTTCTTGCCTGAAGAAGACCTAAGAGGTGGAAACTCTCCGTGTTTTGTCATGTGATTCGTTTGTCTTCACGTTTTTCGACTGAGCCTTATACTGTATAGATAATTTTTCAGATCTGTTTAGATTTCTGCTTGCTGTCGCCTCAGCTTGCAACTACATTGCTTGTTTGATCATCATTATGGTTGTATATGCCATAGAATTTGTGACACTTTTAGGCTGCGTTCACGCTAAGCCCGGCCAGTTGCCAACGACAGCCGCCGTCAACTGGCCGGAAACTGAATGCACGGCATTTTCTTCTTTCCCATTATGGAAGCCAGAGTACAATAGGCCTAGTTACCCCTGATTGTGACAAGAGGGCGCTGCGGATAACGGAACATGGCATGAAACTGGGATTTAGAATAAGTCGTATATGCTGCGAGTGAGAGCTGTTAACAAGGGGGCAGCGCAATAGTGAACCCACTGAAATCATTGAGTTGATTAACTCCTTGGAAGCATAATGTCAGGTTAGTTTCGTTTGTTCCCGGTTTTTGATCTGACTGATGATAACCTGGCAGAGACCTTTCGAACGTGGCAAAGACAAGTATATAGAGCTTTACATAGTGGCGTCAAGCACATCAACTAAACCTAAGGCATCATAAACTGCTGTTATACCACACTGTGCTTGTGTTAAAGTACAGGAAGTGTACGAAAATTTTGTGTTTGAGGGACTGGTGACAAACATGACGAGAAGGCATTGCAGAAACTTGCACAGTGCACTTGGATCTAATGAACTCATGGAAACTTTGGAACCCGCCATATTGTGAACCATTTTGATACTTTCCTTATAGACCTAAGATCACGAGCAAGCCTTTGCAACTTTGGTGACCCAGAAGATCGCATGACAGGAGATGAAATTGTTTTTCTCCACATCAGGCAAGATGGAAGAACTGCTTCTGGAGGAAAAGGCTTTAGATCTGCAGCGCACAGTTGAAACCTGTAGATCACATTAGCCTAAATGACGTCAGAACAGAAACAGAAAATGTCAGGAACACATGTTGCCAAAGTTGCCAAGAATGCTGTAGGCCAAAACAGTACACATAGGCCAACCTAGATAGCAAGAAAACTACGTCATTCAAGACTGCAAATTTTGTGGTATATGAAGCCATCAAAACAAAATGCCCTGCATGGGGAAAAAGTGCAGAAACTGTAATGGTAAAAATCACATCCAAGTCAAAGGTGGCAGCTCTATACACACTGTTCAAAAGTCAGATCCACAAGTTGATCAAACAATGGTGAAAATGACAGGTGCTCAGGCATCAGAAAAGAAAGGACGTCTGACAGCAGTCATGAGCATCTATGCATGTGACTGTGATTTCAGCTAGACAGTGGTGCTGACTGAACTGAACATAATCTGTGAGAAATATGTGAGAAAAAAATATTGCAGCATACTCAACAGAAGCTTATAAAGTTGATCTGGGTTTGGGGAAAGTTTGGGATACCTGTTGGTGAGATCAGTCTTCTGTTCCTCTTTTAAACACCACCATTGTCACCTTCAATTGTGTATGACCATTCGTTATCCCAACTTTTCACTCTTCCTGTTTTCCACGGTAACTTGCAGACGCAGTGAATGTGAGCTCCTCTTGCTTTTGTCAGTCTCCTTGGTCAGGCAAACAAAAGTGTGTTTTGTAGATAGTCAAACAATGACAAAACTATAGATAATTTCAAAAGTAGACGCCTTATCTACAAACTGTTTTAAAAAGGCTGATCCATGCTCTCTCTCTCTCTCTCTCCTCTCTCTCTCTCTCTTTTTGTATGTCCCTTTCATCAAATATCTCTCACAAAATCTCAGTCGCAACAGATATGACCTCCTCTTGCATTTGTCTGTCTCGTTGGTCAGGCCAACAGAAATGTATTTTGTAGATAGTCAAAACTGCTGTTAATTTCAAAAGAAGACACCTTATCCACAAACTGTTTTAACAAAGCTGATCCAAGGTTTTGGATGAACTTGGAGAGAGTTTCCAGGGCAGGTCACTCTTGTCGAATTAAAGGAAGCACAATAAAACCCACACTGTCTGCCAAAAACAGCAGCTGGTGGTAGCAAGTTGTCTCAGTGAGGCATCAGTCACAAAAAAATTGGCCAAACAGAGCTAACAGACTGACCACAGCTTGCAAGAGTTCAGCATGGTGAATATGTTGAGTCAAACCTGAAAGAGAACAGTGTGGAAATTGTTTCATTCCTTGATGCTGAATCAAAAGCTACCCAGATCACAAACCTGACAGCTGTCGTCTTATGACGGCTTTTTCCTACCTCTTGTATACATTACAATTATTGAATGCAGTTTGAATATCATTTCATGACAGTCAGACCTGTATGGCTGTAAAAGCCTAAGTCACACGATGGTTCAGGATTCGCACTTAGTAGTGACTACTGATATTTTACCGGTTCATATGATAAACTACTGACATACATCAGCCGCAGATTCTGTGCCATAATTTTCTTCTTTTTTTACTTTTACCTGATGTCGATGGTGGGTAAGTAGACTGTTTCTTGTGGCATATGACTTTTACTGACTAGCATGACCAGGGCCACTAATTGGATATGACCAAGATGCTTGTTTTGTTTGACCCCCATGCCCGTGCTGAGTTTAAAGGTTCTTAGCATAATTACTGCAGTACTTTTAGCTGAAGTACATTTTTTTTTTTTTAATGGATGATAAATGTAAGGCAGTTAGAGTGGAGTGATGAAATGGAACAAAGTTTTACCAAGTGATGTTTTAATATTACAAAAGCTTTCACATAGCATTCTCCTAGACTCCCATAAGTAACATAGGACACTTTGACACTGTACAGAATAAACATGAGATTCAACTTTCCGGAATTAGTCTGTTTTCTTCCTCCTGGTACTGATGCCAGACAGGCCAAGTGACACTGGATAAGACTGACCAGTGGTGAGGCTTTCCACCATGAGATTTTGAACTGGGCCTGACCACTTGGCAGCCATTTGATCACTATATGATACATTATCACATGTCAGCCACTGAACCTGTTCATTTTCTTATGATGTTCATTCTGTCAAGTTTATTTTCTCAAACTAAGGCATGAAATGAAACAGAGAACTGTGCAAAATAACTTTGGCATCTGTATGGCATTTGACACAGAGGATGTTTTGTTTCAAGCATATCTGGTATGAATCATTTCCTTCAAATAACCCATGCAGATCAGACTGAGGGTGGTGATGTTGATGACCATAGAAATGTCAACATTTAGCACTAAATGTAGTCATTCATGACAGTGGCATTTGCTTATAATTTGTTCAACAGGAACTGATTCAAAACGCAGAAGATGCAGGGGCAACGGTTGTCAAGGTGCTGACGGACAATCGCCATTTCAACCAGAGTGTTGATGAGCATACCTTCAAAAAACATCCACACCTCAGATTTTTCAAGGTATGTCTGGCATGACTTTTTTTTTTTTTGTTTGTTTGTTTTGTTTTTCTTTGAAAGTGATTTTTTTTTATCTGGATACAACTTATTTCCATCTAACAAAAATATAAACAAATATGTAAGCAAGATAAAAAAAAAAAAAGAAACACAGCATACACAAAGTGGAAACAAAGTCTTCCATTGATCACATTCTAGTGTTATAAGATATGTTAAAGAATGATCATTGATAAGCTAAGACTCATTATGTGTGTAACAGTATTGGATAGTATATTCAGGCGTGTGTATGTCTGTCTGTATTTATGCACATACATAATTGATGTATGTGTGAGTGCCCAAGTCTGCCTGAATTCTTAGAAGGAAGTGGGTAGGTAATGTGTACATATATGTAAATGTTTATGCATCTGTACATGTATGAGTGCAAATATGCATTTGGATGTACATATGTAATAGATATGTGGAAGTATGTGTGTGTGTGAGTGTAGTTTTGGTGGCAAACCTTCAAAATGGGTTGACCAGCAAGACAAATATCTGAAAAGCTGAAATTTTTGTAAACTTGAGGGGGGGGGGGGGGGGGGGGGGGGCATAATTCTGGGTATGTTAACAGCCATAAACATTTTTATGAGAATTCAAACCTTCATACTAGCTGATATAGAAAATAAAAATCAACATTCATGAGCTGATTTTTGAAAACTGATTTTTTTAAGTGTTGAAAAAATCCAGAAAATCATCATAGCACATTTTATTTTCATGTAACAGAAGAGTTTTCCTATCAGAATGGCATATTTCAGCCTTGTAATTTCTTATTTGTAAATTGTATCATTCTTAATACTTTCCAGACGGGCATGGCAGAGCAACATCACTTCCCTGCATGCGCATGCACCACACGTGCTTACAACTGTTGCAGACGCACGATTTTCACACTTTTTAAAATCTTATTTAATGTCTTCTAATATAAACCTGAAGAGGTGGACAGAATACTGTGAGGGCCTCTACAATTACCAGCTCAACCCGGACACATCCATTGCAGGAAACCAACGACCCGCAGAGAATGAGAATGATCTCCAAGTACTGAAGGAGGAGATTGAGGCCGTGATGCAGAGTCTGAAGCCAGGGAAATCCCCAGGAGTGGACAATGTCCCAGCTGAGCTGGTGAATACGGAGGGAAAGAGACCACAGAAGCATTAACAATGCTTCGTCAGAAGATCTGGATAGAAAAGAAGTGGCCAACAGAGTGGACCCAGTCATTGGTGATTCCTTACCCAAGAAAGGCAACCTGAAACAATGCCAAATTACAGGACTATAAGTCTGATCAGCCAACCCAGCAAAGTCATGCTTCGCATCATCCTCAACCGACTGAAATCCAAGGCTGAGGAACTGCTATCAGAAGAACAAGCAGGTATTAGAAGAGGGCGGAGCACTGTGGGAAACAAATTTTCAACTGCCGAGTCCTGATTGAAAAGCATCTACAACACCAAAAGGACCTCTCCCACAACTTCATTGACTTTAAGAAGACATTTGACCGGCACAACGGCCTATGGCAGGTTCTCAGAGACTTCAACATTGATGAGAGGCTCGTCCCAGTCATCCAGGCCCTCTACGAACACTCCATCAGCACAGTACTTCTCAATAACCAGCAGGGCCAGTTCTTCCCGACCACAGTCGGAGTCAGGCAAGGGTGCCTACTATCTCCAGTCCTTTTCAACATCTTCTGGAGAGAATCATGCAAGAGACCCTCGAGGAACACCACACCTCCATCAGCATTGGCGGCAGGCCGGTCTGCAACTTCGTTTTCGCAGACGATATCGACCTCATGGGGGGCAGCAACACCGAGCTCCAGGATCTCACAAACAGACTTGTGTACACAAGAGCAAGTGCCTACAGCATGGAGGTCAGCACAGAGAAGTCAAAGGTCATGGTCAACAGCACGACTAACAGCAGTGCTAACATAACCATGAATGGTGAGCCCCTGGAAGAAGTGACCAGCTTCAGGTACTTGGGAGAGCAACCCTGTCCAAAGATGGCACCTGCACAGCAGAAATCCGAATCAGGATCAACTCCGCATCAGCAGCGATGGCCCAGACTGAACAGAGTGTGGAAGAGCAACATCAAATTCCACACAAAATTCCGGCTCTACAAGTCACTAGTGGTCTCGATCCTCTTATATGGTTGCGAGACATGGACACTGATGGCCGAAACAGAAAGAAGAATCCAGGCGTTTGAGACCAGGTGCCTGAGGAAACTACTCCGCATCTCATACAAAAGAACACAAGACCAATGATTATGTGCGGAACCTGGTCACTAACCTTGTTGGGCCCCACGAACCACTTCTGGCAACCGTCAAACGACGGGAAGATGGCATGGTTTGGCCACATCATTCGTCACAACACCCTCTCCAAAACCATCCTTCAAGGTACCGTTGAAGGAGGGCGCAGACGAGGACGGCAGAGAAAGAGCTGGTCTGCCTGGAGAGAAACGGCGGCTGCCTCATCACGTCCCCCCAACGACCCCAGCGGTCAGGGGATTGACTGACTGAATATAAACCTAACAAGCAACTGTTATATATCAATGGAAAGGGGTAAAGCACGAACTTTGTAATGAGCATAGAGTTAAATATATATTTTTGGGTAAAATAGCAATGCTACTATTACAGAAACAACATAAGTAAGACGTAGGAGAACACACTCTTGTTTATGTTTGTTTGGTTAGTGTGGCAACAGCAAGTGAGGAAGAAAAGGGGCATAAAACTTAACTTGTACTTTGAACAGATGCAGAAAAAGCCTGAGGTATTCAGTATGTGTAATCCAAGTGAATTCTTTTTTTTTAAAAAAGGAAATTAAATCATTGCACACAATACACACTTTTCACTGTTTTGGCTTTAGATGATTAGACGTATAAAACTATTAAATACACAGAGCAAATGATAAGACATATAAAACTGTTAAATACACAAAGCAAATAAATGAACTCAGATTCTTTTTGATAAACTTGTACACCTTTACCCCCCTCATTTTCTTAACTACTTTGCTGAACCAGTTCTAAAACCACATGTCATTTTCCTTCTGCCCGATATATTGTTAAAGCAGGAAATTCCACATGTGCCTTCCCAGTGCCAGATGGGTCTCTTTGTTTGGACTACTCTGGGGTCACAAAGGTCATCACTAGTGCATGTAAACTTACCCTTGCAGTGGCTAGAACCCTATTGTAAATATTTATGGCAGCTGCATCCCCGGTAGACGAGAGAACATGGGAATTTTTTATAGTTGCGCCGTCATGGAGGCACATCATGTCTTGGCAGTACAGCGGTGTTGCTGTCGCCAAGGGATGGCTCATTGTGAACGGGCCGACTGAGTTGCTGTCACTATCACACGGCATGTCACGAAAAGGTTAATGATGCTTTTGAAAAGTTGATAAACGCAGTTTGGTGGTTGTGTACATATGTACTCTGTGTGTGTGTGTGTGTGTGTGTGTGTGTGTGTGTTAAGACCAATTCAAGCTTATTGGTGCATGTTTGTCCTGTTACAGGGTCCGGCCCTGTGCGTGTATGATGATGCCAAATTCAGTCAATCTGACTGGAAGGGAATCCGCATGCTTCACGACAGCATCAAGAAAGATGACTCGCTCAAAGTGGGGCGCTTTGGGCTGGGGTTCCAGTCTGTCTTCCATCTTACAGGTTTTTGCTGCTGCCTTTTTCTTTCTAGTGTCAGTTCAAGGAAGAAAATAGTATAGAGACATTCTTTTTAACTTCATGTTATAAGACACGGAGAAAAAAATGCAGGGGTGGTGGGAGACCTTACATATTGATACGGAATTCCGTATAGCAAATTTCCCCCTTTTTTTTCCCCCCATGTTTGCATTCTGTGTTCCGATTTAGGTTTTCACGCCACTCGTATTTGAAATCCACCATCTTGTTTTCAATGTGTGAAGACCATATCATCATGTTTTATATTTGTCAAAAATGGAGCTGATTAACCACAAAGCTGTGTGGCACAGAAGATCGACAATGACCTGAAGAAAAACAAGTGGAGAAATGAATGGATGGATGAGATGGACGAATTAATACGTCCGTTACAAAAATGGCTGCGGGAAAACAAATGAAGTGGGCGCTGCTTAGTGCAGTCAGAAGTTTATTTCCAAGAATTGCCCCACTGTAGTCATTGAAAAGCTGACTCCACTACTGTCACTGACTTTTGTTACCATGATTCGCCTCACTGCAGCCACTAATTTCCAGTTGCATACTCACCTTGCTGCTTTAGCTGATAGACTTTTTCAAAGTTCA
Organism: Conus betulinus; assembly: GCA_016801955.1. Lineage (NCBI taxonomy): Eukaryota > Metazoa > Mollusca > Gastropoda > Neogastropoda > Conidae > Conus > Conus betulinus. The sequence continues at coordinate 30,286 of JADBJO010003422.1, forward strand.
CTCATTGCAGCCACCGATTTTCTTCTCAAGAGTTGTTCAGTTGGGGTTACCGATTTATTACTTCCAGGTTCATCCACTCTCGCCATGACTTTCATTTTTCAGATGCCCCGGTGCCACCAGCCACTGATTTCTATTTTAAGACTTGGCCCACTGTAGCTTTTGATTTTGCTCAATGTTTGCTCCAAATGCAGTGCTAGTGCAGACATTGACTCTCTGCTGAATTTAAGCCATGTAAGACTTAAAAAAAAAAAAAAAAAGGATTCCTCATTCTTGAACTTATAATTACGTGATTGAAATTTGGCCACTACCTTCTATTAGCATCACTGGTGAGTAATATTTATATATTGCATCCTGTTTTGTTTTGATGGTTTACTGAATTTAAGCTGTATTCTAAGTACTTGGCATAACATTTACAGTTTGATATTTAAGCCGTAAGTCATATTCTGTCATAATTGGCATGTTTTTGTATAGAAGTTAATTATAAACTTTGTTTTCAAGGAGAGGCCACAAAAGTGTCTTGGCAAGACAAATTTTCTTCAGCTTCTGGGGGGCAACGCCCCCCAGACCCACCAACCCTGGACCTTTTCAGTATAGCTATGATTTTTTGCTCCCACCCCAAAAATGATTACACAGTCTTTGTGGTTAGCTAGTTATATCTATTTTCTCTAGTTCATATCATAGAAACATTTGAATTTGATTCACATGTGTAAACAGATGAGTCATGATTGCATGATTTTGAGTGTGTGTGTGTGTGTGTGTGTGTGTGTGTGTGCGTGTGTGCATGTGTGCGTGCGTGCGTGTGTGTGTGTGTGTGTGTGTGTGTGTGTTTACATGGTAAACTTTAACAATGAAATTTTCTGAACAGGTAAAAGCACTAGCATAATTAAACTCAGCAGAAATTATGATAATTTCCGACTAACAATTTGTCAGATCATTTTAATGTCTTTTCTGCCAAGAAGTGGTGGAGATATGAATTAAGTTAGTATTGAAAATAAAACTAAGCTGGACTTCATATAAACAAGAAAATATCATGCATGTAACATCAAAAGATTATATCAAGCTGATGAAGCACATTTTTAATGAGTAAGCGACCTGCTGGCAAAAAGAGAGAGAGAGAGAGAGAGAGAGAGACCACACTGTCTGACGGGAATAGATCTGTAGAATGAACTCTTCATCTTGAGAGGCACCCATGTGATCATTGTGTAGCTGGCAGAGAGAACAGCGGTAAAAAACAATGTCAGGTCATCTCAGAATGCAGAAGAGCCAGTTGAGGGGGGGTAATGGTGGAAGGAGAGGGAGATTGGGGGGGGGGGGGGGGAGCGAACCAGCAGTGATGATGAGTTCAAAAACAGGGGAGAGAGGAGTAATAGTGAAAGGTGCAGTGAAAGTGCTTTTAAGCACTGAAGACATCAGTGGTCAACACAGGAGCGACAACTTCTTTAGTCATCTGCTAGTGCAATTGCTGACTGCTACATATGTTCTGTACTTGTCCTCAGACATCATTAGACTTATATCCCAATGCCCTTTTCCCTTCCATCTCATCCTGTGCCTTTCATTTTGCTGTCACAAATGTTCATCGCGTTTACCAAATGTGGGATAATAGCCTCACTTGTTATAACAGATTTTAGTTGATGTTAATACTAATTCTTGCTATACATGTAGATACACAGAGTGTACAGGAGGTGATGGTAGAGAATATTAGGTGTACAAGATGACATTTTACAGTGGATATGCCAACAGGACATGCTTAGACAAATTAGCTTTGAGTTTTTTTTTTTTTTTTTTTGGGGGGGGGGGGGGGGGGGGGGGGTTGTTTTTGTATTTTCATGAAAACCTGTACATTTCTTTCTCATTATAATGTTTACATGCCAGATTTTCTGTTGTAATCAGGTAACTGTCCAAAGAAATATGAACTGCCTGTCACTCACTGTCTGTTTACATGTATGGCCTCTTCATGTACTTTTTGTGACACTTTTGTTACTATTGTTGTTTTGGTGAAAAGCCCAGCACAACATCTGACAGACTTAGTGTAAAGGATAGCAATAGTTCAGCTATTATGTTATTCATTGACGTAGATGAATATGAATATGCTATGTTGGTCTTATTTCATAACAAGATTTTATCTTTGTAATGCCTGTCATATGTGGTTGTCTAGGCTGTAGTTGAACTGCAGCTAAAACAAGTTGCCATGGGTGTTGGAGTAAATGTGTGTGTTTAGTTTTTATGTCTGCAAGATTTTCATAAATTCTTCAACAATAACAACAAAATCGTGGGCTGAAAAGCCATCAGAATTTCCAGTTTGTTACCATCAGCCTGAGATCACTTTCTGTATACCTGTGCAACACATCTCTCTGCTGAGGAAAGCACAAGTAATTGTCAAACATTTTGTGCATGATTAGAATTGAGCATCTTCAGGTGTGTAATAAAATAGATTCTAGAACCCCTTTATTTATTACACCCTTTTTATGTTCTACCTGTTGCAATATTTTATGAGGCCGTTGAGGCTTGAAAGTCTCTTCTCGATGGCTTTTCAATGATTTTGTTATTCCAGTTGTGACAACAACACATTTTCATTCAGAATTATATTGCAAAGAAAAAGTCACATTTCCGAGGAAAAATGAAAATTTGAAGCCACATAACTCCCAGGCAGAACGCATTTCATTTTATGTATATCTATCTCCAGCAAAGTAGCAGACCAGCTTTGATATCATCTTTTTAATCATATTGTTATTTCAGATCGCCTGGTGATTCTGAGCGGTGACTACCTCATGTACATGGACCCATTCAAAGGTGAAGATCGCTACTGCAACTGGCGACGAATCGCTGGAAGAAAAGGGAAAGAACTGCAGTCTATTCTTCAAAGCTTAGGAGGAGCTTTTGGCATAACTGAATCAACCTTCCATGCCAAGGGTGGTCACTTTCCTGGTACTTTGTTTTGGTTCCCTCTTAGACTGAATGCCAGCGAACTGAGCAGTACTCTGTACACTAGGCAGAATGTGGAGAACCTTCTGGCATCCTTCAAGACTGAAGCCCCATCCTTATTGCTCTTCCTTAACCGTGTTCAGCGTGTGCAGATACTGGCCAGAGATGAGACTCATGATCCTGAAGAACTTTTTTCAGTTGGAATTGCCCAGTCCTGCTTGAGGACAGTACAAAATGAGAGGGACCGTTTTGTGCAGGACATCACGTCAGCAGAGGAACCAGTTTACCGATGAACAATACATTTTGCATCACTGAAGTTGTCATGGAAACCAACGATTATGTCACTTCCCAGAAGTCTTCTGACAGGTGGCTTGTAGCAAACTACCACTGTGGACAAAGGCAGATGAGTGCTGCCCTTTCACAGCTCTGCTCTGATCATGACTTGTGTTATCGCCCTTATGTTGGAGTCGCTGTCCCCTTAACAGGTCAAGATGACTTTCAGAGCCAGCTCTTCTGCTTTTTACCTCTTTCCCCTTGACACCCGCTCTCCCACTGGTCTCCCCGTCCATGTGCATGGCTACTTTGCTCTGGAGCAGAACCGGCGCCATCTCAAATGGCCCACTGCTGATCAGCTGATGAACATCGCTGCCTCTGACCCTCCTTCTCGTTGGAATTGCCTTCTTGTGACCGAACTGCTGCCAGTGGTATATCAGCAAGCCCTTCTCAGGTTAGAAGATGATGGCTGTAGAATTATTTTTGTTTGTTTTATGTCTTCGATAATGTGCACGTACATATTAATTTTATAGATTTTCCTTAAGAAAAAAAGGTTAATGTGCCACTTTTGCATGATATCACTCACAGTACATTACTTTCTCTGTTCTTATCATTCATGGCCACAAGTTGGACATTCAAACAAAAGTGAACCTCACCCATTCTTCAAAGGGCTTCATTCAATACAAAGAAAGACTGTTGGCAGCAATGACAATTTTCAGTCAATACCTCAGTTGCAAGGATAGGAGCCTGATTAAATTGAGGCATCAGTTCACTGTAAGTTTACCTTATGAGCACTCTAGAGTGGTTGGGAATGCCAGAAGAAAAACGGGATGTCAACTTGGCATGATGTTCCTTGTAGGTTTACCAGGTCTGTGAACCATGCAGTGCTGCAAGTTTTTTTTTTTTTGGTATGTTTTCTGTGTGCTTCTGTCTTTCATTTCTCTCTTGTGGCATTACTCCCTGACACTGCATACTCCAATCCTTCATACACAGCCACACCCGTGCTTGTCCTGTTGCAGCTCCAATGCTCGAATCTTGTAAGAAGACACTGTACTTCTACTTAAGTGGTGTTTATTGGTGCCTGTTGGGATTTGATATGTGCAGGATAACCCTTGCAAAGTCCACTGCAGACCAAAAAAATTTCGCCTAACTTGCAAAGTCTACTACTGACAAAAATTGTCTAACTGCAGACTCAACAGATTGAGTGTCCTCTTTCGGGGAGTGGGGGGGTGGGGGTGGTGGTGGTGGTGGTGCAGGAATGCCAGCTGTGGATGATTTGCAAGCTTGTGCTTTTTCTTAGAAGCATGTCATGAGGCAGCTTTCCAGAGGAAACACTGCAATGCCATTTCAGTGGGTGTTTATCAGTGCCTGTTTGGATTCGAGATGACAACACTTGCAATGTCCCCTACTGACAAAAAATTATTGCCTAACTGCAGACTTAACATGATTGAGCATCCTCTTTTGAAAGGCTAGAATATCAGCTGTGCATGAGTCGCAAGCTTGTGCTTTCTGTTAGAACCGATGTCAGTGCAAGAACTGCATCATTCTGGGTCTGTTCATTTTGCCTATATGTTACCTGCTGTTTTCATTGTCTTGTCACCTGGCTCAGATCGATGCAAACTTCTTGAGCAGGTTTATATGCCTTTGAACAAAGAGAGAGGGAGTCACGGGCAAAAGAGAAAAATGGGAAGATGCATATTATGAGCAGCAGTTTAAAACATGATAGGTTTTCAATATTTGTATTGTTATGTAGTAGTGAAAAAGAGATCATACTTGTATGTACATATAAACAGATAAATGCATATGTATGCATGCTCACTCACAAACATACACGCAGTGTGTGCACACTCAAATGTGCATATTTACATGTCCATTTAGTGACACAAAATATATGTTTTTCTTGTAAAATTTGTGTGCTCTGACTATTATTGATTATCTGCATTCTGAATTTTTTTTTTTTTCCAATATTTCAGACTCCTGAAGCTTTGCCTCAGCGAACCGAACCAAACAACATTCTATAAGGCTTGGCCAGATAAGAGCAGAGTACAAGACAGATGGAATCCTCTTCTGAAGCCGTTGTATTCCAGTCTGATGCAGCAGTCCGTCTTCTTCAGCTATAGCCTTGGTGGACAGTGGGTGTGTCTACAAAGGGCCATTCTGCAGCAGTTCAGCCAGTCCTTTGCAGAGGAAGTGAGAAACGCTGTGGTTAAGGTATTCACCGCTAGCCAACAAGCCCTTGTAAACCTTCCCCGGCATGTTCTGAATACTCTCGAACAGCTGGGTTTTCTGCATGGAATTCCAGAGATCACAGCTGCTCATGTCAGCCAGCTCATCCCAAACTGTTTACCACAGCTCTTGCGTCTGATAAACTGAACCTGTTGCACTATCTGAGCTGCCATGACAGTTGGCTTCTGCTGAATCAGACCCTGCTGCCTTTGGCAGATGGAGTCTCCTTTGGGACTTTCAAGGGTGTTGGCAGTGGGCAGTTCCCAAACGTTCTTGTGTTCCCGCCAACTTGTTGCACTGTTTCCATGCTTGGAGGCGATGTTCTGTGATGCCAGTGTCCCACCAGATATCAGAAGTGATCTTCAGCATCTTGCAAATTCAGGTAGAAAATTTTTTTCTTTCATAGAGTAGGATTCTCATGTACCAAAGTGGGAATTTACACATGGATGAACATTTGTTAACTCATGTTTATTTTGATATTTGAAAGGGACATATAATGGGGGGAAGGAGAGAGAAGAGAGAGAGAGAGAGTGTGTGTGTGTGTGTGTTTGCGTCAGTGTCTGTATGTATGTATGTGTGAAAATCCTTTTAACTTCTTTTGTGTGTGTGTGTTTGTGTGGTCATCTGCTTTCCATTATGGAGGAGTAAATGTTAACTGACTACAAAATGAAAAGAATCCTTAGTCCAATTTATGCGCATAGATACAAGCAAAATTTGTTTTTGTTTGACTCGAGAGGTTTGCAGGAAAATCTGCTGAAAGTACTTTCTCTTGATAGCCAGCAGCTGCCAGAATTGAGTCAATAGGCACATCCCTGCTAAAAGCTTCTAACGTACTAGATGCTGTAGTACTATGTGCGGAAAATTCTGAAACGTCCACTCCCAATAACTCCACTACAGTCTTTATCCACCTGCAGCAAATTGCTCTTGACACGGGTTCATATGGTTCCACATAGGAAATGAACAGTTCTTTCCCTTGTCATAGTCTGTGTTCTCTTCAGATATTCCTGTATATGTGCAGCCACACAGTTCTTGGTTTAGAAACCACATCGCTTCTGATGGCTTTACATGATTTCCTGATTTTGACTGATTGAGAACTGAATTGTCAGATATTCTGCACCTTTCATCACTAATTTTAACATCATTAATTGTCAAAGCATAGAGATTTCTGCCTCTGACCTGATGCTAATGTTAAATTTGTTGCCAGTCTACCATTATCAGAGGTCTAATTTCTCAACAGAATCTCAGCTTGCTAAATGCTGAACAGCTACATGAATATCCCAGACTTCCTGGTATTTCGGAAGTGATGATCTGTTTTCAAATTTCCCTCGATTATATGATAAACAATTGGATGACAGCCTGAGTCTCCCCTTGGGTGCTTAGATAAATAGAACCAGCGCATCTGGCAATATCCATTGTATTATGGCTTGCTTCTGTACTGTGCAGCTCTGTAAAAAAGTTTTGTACATCTACAGGTGAGGAAAGTGTTATGCGAGTCCTGCCATTTTTCTAACATAATTGTCATACGCGCTTGATGGAGATGGGTGCTCAGGTCCATCTGAAAGTCCACTGCTTCTTTCATCATTCCAGCTTGTTGGTAGCCTTGCTGCAGATCTTGCAAACTAGTAGGTTGAGGCACCTTTGCTGAATCAGGGGATGCACTGCCTCTAGCAGGCTGGGGAGATGTGGAAGCCTGGTCGTTCAAGGAAGCCACTTGGATGGAGCAACAGTGGTTGAAGTGCTGGATACCCAGGGATGGGAGACCCGTATTGATGCAGAATTCCATACAGCAAATTTTTCCTTTCCCTTTTTTTTTCTTTTTTTTTCCATGTGTGCGTTCCGTGTTCTGATTCAGGTTTTCACGCCACTCGTATTTAAAATTCACCATCTTGTTTTCAATGCATGAAGACCATATCATCGTGCTTTATATATGTCAAAAATGGAGCTGATTAATGATGAAGCAGAGATACGGAAGATAAACAATGACTGAAGAAAAATAGGTGGACAAATGAATGGATGGATGAGATGGACAAATTGATACGTCCGTTACGAAAATGGCTGCGGAGAACAAATGAAGTGGGCACTGCTTGGTGTATACTGTGTAGTTGGAAGCTTATATACAAGTCAAATGAAAAAAAAAACTGATCCCACTGATTTCTGTTTCCAAGAATCGCCCCACTGTGGTCTTTGGAAAGCTGACCCCACCGCTGTCACTGACTTCCGTTACCGTGATTCACCTCACTGCAGCCACTAATTTCCAGTACCATACTCACCTAGCTGCTTTAGCTGATAGATTTTTTCAAGTTCACTCATTGCGGCCACTGATTTTCTTCTCAAGATTTGTTCAGTTGGGGTTACTGATTTATTTCTTCCAGATTCATCCACTCTAACCATTGACTTTCATTTTCCAGATGCCCCAGTGTCACCAGCCACTGATTTCTGTTGTAAGACTTGGCTCACTGCAGCTTTTGGTTTTACTCAGTGTTTGTTCCAAATCCTGTGCTAGTGCAGACATTGAATTTAAGCCACATAAAACTAAAAAAAACCAGGAATCCTCATTTTTGAACTTATGAATTAAGTTATTGAAATTTGGCCACTGTCTTCTATTACCATCATTGGTGAATAATATTTTTACACTGCATCCTATTTTGTTTTGATGGTTTACTGAATGTATTCTAAGTACTTGGCACAACATTTTCAGTTTGATATTTAAGCCATAAGTCATATTTTGTCATATTTGGAGGCTTTGTTTTATAGAAATTGATTACCAACTTTGTTTTCAAGGAGAGGCCACAAAAGTGTCTTGGCAAGACAAATTCCTTAGCGTCTGGGGGGCATTGCCCCAGGCCCCACAGCAGGGCGTTGCCCCTGCACCCCACCAGGGACCTAAAGCAATCCCCCTGGACACCCCCCCCCCCCCCCCCCCCATCCTTTTCAGTATAGCTATGATTTTCTGCTCCTACCCCTGCATACCATACCTGTGTTGGACAGTCCAGCACAATTAGCACACCCTTGGCATTGTCCTGCTTCACTTTGCAAAGAAAGAACTCATGTCACCACACTGAAAGGAGGAAACATGTACAGTCATGTTTTTCTTGGAGGTACTGAAAGCATCAACAGCAAAGGCAGCTGGGTCAGGCTTGTATAATACCTTTTCTCCATCTGTGTGTGTTTAGTCTTGAACTTGAAGCAAGCAAGTCAACAGAAAATGGGCAGCTCTTGGAAAGCTTCTGCGAGTCAGTTGCCGTAAAGCTTCCATTCAGCATCTATGCCTGGATTCATAATCAACAATGACATTTAACCTACCTGGTATGTACGCTGCACTAAGCCAAATGTTACTGTTGATACACCATGACCAAAGTTCAAAGGTCAACAAAGTGCAAGCATTTGAATGGCTTCCACCCATGTGCAGAATGCAAGACACACAAGTCATGTTGTCACTCATCAGTCTGACATGTTTTCCTTTGAATTTCACTTGAAAGCATTCCAGTGCTAGGAAAGCAGCTTTCAGGATATTTATGTGAGACATTTTCTCTGTGACAGACCACAGCCCTCCTGATGATACTCCCCCACTTTCACAACCCCAGCTAGTAAGGTTTGCATCAGATGTAACTATGATAACAGATTCATTGGTGCTGATGTCATTTTATGCCTGGTCTGCATTAGAATCCACCAATTCCGCTCAGCTTTCCTGGTAACAGACAGTGTCATGGTTTGATCAGAGTCCTTGCAGTTTTTCTTTAAAGCCTGAATTTTGTCTTCTTCAAGATATTGATAACTGAGAGCCCTGTATTTGACTGCTGCAAAGCTAGTAATGATTTTCCTTGTTGCCTGAGCAACTACTCTGACTGGCGTAGACTGTTTGTGTAGCAGGCTAGCACACCTTTCTTTTTGATCTTTCTTTCTCTCAGTGTGGGTCAAATGTCATTGTTTCAGAGTTAATTTTCCTCTTGTTCTCAACAAGGGACAGAAAAGATGTCTTCATGAATGCTCAAAACATCACAATCTGAAGGGTCCTGACAGCATGATTTTTTGCACAGGGTTTTTTGTGGTGATCCATTGACTGACTCTTGGTCATCTTTTTGATGGCTGTGAGCGCATGAAACAATTTGACTCCTGAGAGAGTCAAACATATCTAATATTGAGAATCAGCAGATTGGGAGCTGCTTCCATGTTGGGGAGTATTCTCAGAGTTGGAATTGGACAAGGCTGGCAATGGAAGGTCTGTAGGGTGTATTGTGCCAAGATTGAAAGCAACCACTGAACCAGTCAGTGCCATGACCGAAAGCGGCAGGGAATAAAGTATGCTTCTGTTCTGTTAAAAATCTCTGGAAGGACTTCAACAGTTGGATTACAAAGGTTTTCATAAACAAAAAAAAAAAGGAGAAAAGATACAACTGACCTGTTGTTACTTGTTGCTTATGAAATTTGTTAAAATACACTAAATCATTCAGTTTCTGGTAAAGACCAATGTTTTCCATACTATGTCTGGCATGTTCTGGCTCCAGGCAATGTTCTGTGCTCAGCATCTCATATGGATGAACTAATCACTATGCAAGAAATGTTCAGGTCTGGAAAATCACATTGGCAGAAACTATTCTCATGGCAGGTGCTGGAAGATCAACTATACCTCTTCCCTCTGCCATGTGATGGTAGATAAAAACTATCCTCCATGCTCACTAGGAAAGATCTGCTTGGGGCAGAAAAATCCCACAAATAAATGGTTCTGAGTTTGCAATGCTAACCAGTTTGCCATGGCAGCTGTTCATGCCACTTGATGAGGTAAAGAAGTGTGATACACCACTCTCTCAAGTTGTCTCAGACCAGAATGGAACTCCATACCTCTTTGTCATATCAAAGTCATTGATCATCACACACACATGCATGCATGCACACACACGTGTGCACGTATACACATACACTTACACTCATACACATGCATGCACATACATGCATACACACACACACGTACACTCTCTCTCTCCCACACACATGCATGCACACACACACACACACACACACACACACACATGCACATACATGCACACACTCACACTTGCACACATGCGCACGCACGCACACACACACACACACACACACACACACACACACACACACACACACACACACACACACTCACTCTCTCTCTCTCTCTCTCTCTCTCTCTCTCTCACACACACACACACACACACACACACACACACATACACAAGAAATCTCAATCTCAATCTGTGGTTAGCCCTGCTTTCATGGTGACCTTGATTTTGATGTCACCATCATGTTCAAGCCAGTGGTGAAAGTCTGTATAAAGTTTTCAGTGTGGCAGATTCATTGGAATAGTTGAGGGGGACATTGTGGCAGCGGTCTTCCTCTAAAACAAAGATGAAAACAAATTCTAGCTCAGTGAATAAGCGAACAGTGTCATCAGTATACAGTCGAACTCTGATAAGAGAAACTACCAGGGGGAAATTTGGTTTTATTTCTCCTATCCGACGTTTATGTTATCCGACGTCCAATAAGATATCTGAGTTTTCGTTTGATTTACCGAGACCACAGAACAAATTACGTCAATACATGTAAAATGGTTTCGCTTATCCAAGATGTTGTTTGATTGACCAAGACCTCAGAACAAAATTACTTCAATAAAATGCACACTACAAAAAAATGGGAGTTGTTACCTCCTTTTATTTTGGTTAAGCTGAGTTTGTCTTTCTTATATTGACAGTCTTTGATACTCCTATTGAAATGACATAGCTTTTTTGCTGGTGCTGTGTATGTCTGTGTGTGAAGCCTTTGTCCTCTGTGAAGGTACCCTGATGTGGTAAGAAGAAAACAAAGCTTTTCAATACATTGGCATGGAGCTGTCCTCTGATGGACACACAGTGTGTCTACAACAAACCAAGTATGGAGACACTCTGGAACCCATACCCATTGACAAAAGAAGAACAAAACAGAAACAGGACAACATGACAGCTGAGGAGAGAACAGATATACAGGTCCAAAGTTGGTCAGATTTTGTGGATATCTCGTCAGAGTCGTCCTGATGTAGCATTTGATGCTTGTCAGCTTTCTTCTAATGTGAAAAGTGGGAAAGTGGAACATCTATTGGAAGCAAACAAAGTCATCAAAAAGATCAAATCAGAACATGTTACGCTGAAATTTCAACACTTGGAATCTGAAACACTGAAACTGATGGTCTACACAGATGCTTCTTTTGGCAACCTGAAGGATGGAGGAACTCAAGGCGGCTATATCATCTACCTCGCCAATGATAAAGGAGAGGTCATTCCTATTTGCTGGAACTCCAAGAAAATTCACAGAGTGGTACGAAGTACACTAGCTGGTGAGACACTGGCTATGGCAGAAGGACTTGATGTAGCAATATTTGTGGCAACATTGTTCACTGAAATCACCACAGGAAAAGCTTCCACTGACAGTCTACCTCTTGTCTGCCTGACAGTGACAGACTGTAAGTCACTACATGATGCCTTGAAGTCCACAAAGCAAGTGACAGAAAAACGGTTGAGGCTAGAAATCAGTGGGATCAAAGACTTGATGGAGAAAGGCAAGGCATTGTGGAAGAAGTGAAATGGTCTGACACACATCAACAGTTAGCGGACTGTCTTACCAAGAGAGGAGCTTCACCCACACTGCTGCTGCTGAGAACACTGGAAGAAGGAACAATCACTGCATAGACTTTCGAATTTTTTATTATGTTTTATTTTTTTTATAAAAGACAGAGATGAGTATGATAACGTATAGACAGTATCGGAACAGTGCGTGCTTGGAAAACATTGTTGTTGAACTTACCAGAAGTAATGAAACTGTAATTAAGGAAATAACTTAGCAACGAAAAAAGCGGAAACGAGCGGAGAGTCAACGAATCTGTACAAGCCGAGGAGGCAACGTTAAAAGTACATTTATAGTTTAACTTTTCAGTGCACGTGTACGTGTGTGTGTGTGTGTGTGTGTGTGTGCTCGTATGTGTGTGTGTGTGTGTGTGTGTGTGTGTGTGTGTGTGTGTGTGTGTGTGTGTGAGAGAGAGAGACCAGCCAACAGAGAGAGAGAGAGAGAGAGAGATATGCTCTTGAACGTTTAACATACACAGGCGCTGCCTGTCATAGTCTGTGTCCATTTCTGCTAAAAAATCAGTCTCATGCCCCAGAATTCAGTTTTTTAGATTTTGGCTTCATAAAGTGTGGAATCACTTCAAAACTGTATTAAAGTCAAAGTAAAAAGAAAATAGAACTATGGGGGTATACGCCTGATTTTAGCAGAAATGAACACATATATGGATCATACTTCACTTAGACCATTGATTCTTTATCAAGGACAGGGCGGTACAAATTACAGGACTAGTCTCCTAATGTGGAACATTTTGAAGGAAAAAAAAACAGTTCAAAGTCATTTTAACCCCTTTAATTTTGATTGTCAAGGGGTTTTTTGTTTGTTTGTTTCTCTGTGAGGAAAAAACTTATTTGCCATTTATCACTGGGTTTTGTATTAACTCATAAAATGTATAGTTTGCTGAACAAAAAGTGGTCAACATTAGAGGGCTCTCACGCACTAGAACGTACGCTCACACTTTTCAGATTCTGGAGAAAAGGCAGGCAGTCGTAAAATAGTTCAAAGTCACAAAATTAATAATAAAATCAACAACAACAACAAAATTATGGAAATGAGAAGGAAAAGGACAACAAAGAAACAAACATAAAACCAAAATTAATTATATTCTTCGTCATTGTAGCTATAGGAACAGCCAACCTTTGAACTCTCTCTCTCTCTCTCTCTCTCTCTCTCTCTCTCATTCCGACTTTCATTAGGACAAAAAGATTTGAAAAAAGACCATTCTCTGCTGTCAATGACTGACCAAGTTAATGAAAGAGAAAGACACCTCAAATAATATCTGTCACACGCTCAAAGTGACCACGAAAGTTGGACAAATAAATGTTCTCTATGTTGAGACTTGAACCAAGTTAATGAAACAGAAAGAACTCAAATAACATCTGTCGCCCGCTCAAAGTGACCACAAAGGTTGGACAAATAAATGTTCTCTATGTTGAGACTTGAACCAAGTTAATGAAACAGAAAGAACTCAAAACATCTGTCACCTGCTCAAAGTGACCACAAAGGTTGGACAAATAAATTTTCTCTTTGTTGGGAGTTGAACCAAAGACGGGAAAAAGCGGATGATGAGGCAACCAACCCCTGGATGTTTTATCTACCACAGTGTACATCACAATCGTTGTTTGGAGAAGGGTTGCTGCAGCGTATATCTTGACATCAGTCGCCCATGATCTCAGTTCAGATAATCGCCAAGGTCCAAGTTAGCATAGTTAGAGAACGCCTTTGCATTTTTACACATGAAATCCACGATTTTGGCTCGAATCTCAGGGTGGTAGTTTTTTCTGTGCCATAGATCTCAAAACTAATTGCTCTGTAAAAAACAATTGCCGTCCCCAATGATTCTATTGGTTGAGAGCAGTTTGGAGTTTGGGCTTTGAGGGTCGAAATGGCAAAAACTGGGATACGGGAAGACGAAGACAATGTGATGATCTGAGACGCCATCTTTCATTTGTTGGTGTAAATACCTGTGGCTCAGGAGATTCAAAACCTACAATGTTTACATTGTCGCTATCAACACTATGTCTTCCTGTGTCACCCTGCATGCTTGTGTCACCCTGCATGCTTATGTCACCCTGCATGCCTATGTCACCCTGCATCCCTATGTCACTATGCATGCCTATGTCACTCTGCATCCCTATGTCGAAACAGCGAGGTTTTTGGAATTGTCCAATTGTCAAGAGAGGCATCTTTTCTGTGTCATCCATATTTGTGCAAACGAGAAAGGTTAATCATTCTTTTGACTTTTTACTGCCAAAACATTTTTCTACTTTAAACGCAAGGTTTCTGTCAGGCAACAGACGCCAAAATAGACCGCTTTCGTTGGCATTAAACTCGTCTTTTGCCTTGTAACGGGTAAGTGTGGGTTTTAGAACTTGCTCCACCCATGCGTCTGTGTTTAGTTCATCAACCGACTCATGCCTACCAGACATTTTCTTAAAGACAATACCATGCCTGTTTTTGAATCTGTGTAGCCAACCATTGCAGCAGCGCCAGTCTTGTGTGCCTAGTTTTTTTTTTTTTTTTTAATTCCTCCGCTTTTTGCTTGAACAGTGGCCCACTGATTGAAACGTTATCCGACCTTGCTTTTATTTTTTCACTATTTTATTACAGTCAAACTCTAATAAGCGAAACCGCCAGGGGAATTTTTTTTTTATTTTTTTATATTAGATGTTTTTGTTTGATTTTACGAGACCAGTGGAAAATTCTGGAATGTGACGATCTATGTTCCGTACGTTTAGGCCATCTTATGTCGGATAAGGGAAGTTTTTTTTTTTAGGTGGTTTCGCTTATCCGAGTTTTCATTTGATTTACCGAGACCAACAGAAAATTCTGGAACGTGATGTCGTATGTTCGCTTATCTGAGTGTGAAAAAGACAATTAGGTTTCCCTTAACCGAAGTTATCCTTATCAGAGTTTTCCTTATCCAGTGTAAAATTAGTCATACAAAGAACAGTTTCGGCCGGGAATAAAAAATTAGTTTTCCTTATCAGAAGTTTCCCTTAAGCAAGTTTAGTTTATCATAAACAGCATCGTTCCGTTTTTTGGGGCTTATCAATAGCATACCTCTCTAACTGTGTGTCATCAGTTTGGGACCTAATATGTAAAAGATTGTATTCCACATAAGCATTTGTATCCAGCAAATATCATCACAGTTCCGGTAAGTGTGAAAGAGTTTAGACAGCCAAATTAGAGATTTTCTCTCTGGAGCCAATGCCAATGTACACTGCTTTCACCACAGAAAAATTGCCACCTGGCATCATACCCATATGTCATTTCAAACTCTTGCTAGCTGTGGCCAATTTTTAGCTCTGTTGGGCTAAAGTTTGTGGCTGAAGTAGTGCTGCACATGTCTGTCTTTATCTTTGTATTTTGGTCACATGATTTGCTCTTTCAATAATGTAGACTGTTGCACACTCTTTTGTCCAGGAACACTGTCTTTGGAAGAGCTGCACCACCATGATTCACGGATCCCCATGCTGCTGGAGAAGAGTCTACAAGCAAGGTTGTCACTGGACCTCGTGTGCTGAATGCAAGTGACACGTGGCAGAGCAAGTCTGGCTGTTCCTCGCTTCTGTTCGGAGTCTTTCAGCCTACAGTCACCTCACACTGCTGCCTGTACAAAAGGACGCGCATCATGTGTCTCTGCTCCCTCTGAATGGTTGTTACATTAGCAGCTCTGCCAGTGGTATGCCACCATTGTCAGCTGCCTTGGCCGGTGCATTATCCAGGCTGGGCATTATGGTTCTGCATGAATTGCCCGATTATGTTGCCAGACACTGTGATTTGATGGGGAATTTTATCAACTACCCCTCCACAGAGGGCATCTTCAGAGCTGTTCAGAGTGTGAATGACAACCCCTCTCTGAGAAGTAATGCTGTTAGGGTGTTCAACACTGAAGTCACCACAGATGAAAAGGCTGCACTTGTTCACTTTCTCTCCTCTGTTGGAAATTCTTACAGTGCACCTCCTTCACTATTCCTTCAGCTGAATCTGTTCCGCGCTGCCTTCACCAATCAGAATGTCAGTCTGCAGCAAATCCATCAGATTGGCCCTTCAGATCTGCCTCCCATCCCATCCCACCTCCTGTGTCAGTTCTTTCATGCAGTGCTGAAGAAAGGCTTGCAGCTCTCCATCTTGGAGGAACAGAACTGAGCTCACAGCAGATCACCCAAAGCATCATGGAACGGATGTGTTCACAAAGAAACCTGTACTCGGAGCATGATGTCATCCAGTTCATGAAATTCTTTCTGCAGAGCAGGACCCTAATGTCAGTGCTATCCCTGCAGAGCTTAGCCAGAAGCATACCCTTTGTCAGGACTGGAGGGGGGCACTTGCAGAAGCCAGAAAATGTCTATGATCCCTCATCATCTCTCTTGCAGGAACTGTTTCACTCACAGCGCCAGACCGTGTTCCCTTCTGGTGAATTTGCTACCCAGAGAGATGTTGAAGAAACTGAAGAAACTTGGACTCCGATGTGAACATGAACTGACGCCTAATGATTTAATTACTGCAGCCAGTGCAGTGTCAGACTTGTGGAACAAAAAATGACTCAGTTTCTGCTATAAAAAGTGCAGAAGCCTTGTTTCAGTATCTGAATAAATACAGTGACAACATCAGCAGCAACACACTGAAAGCAATGTCAACTGTCCAGTGTCTGCCCTGTCTTCAGGATGAGCAGAGACCTGACCATTATCCCAAGTCCTTATCGATCAGAGCAAGTCCACTTCTGGTCAAACCATCTAACATGTACAGCTACAAGTTGTTAGCAGTCCTCGGCTCTGTTTCCCCAGTGTGCAGACCTGATCTGAAGGCAAACATTGCCAGTCGCTGTGTGCGTCAAGATGCAGAATCAAGAGTTGTGTTGCAACATCTCAAAAATGTCTCCACACAGTTTCAGCAATGTGACGTGTCACAGTATAAACTGATTTTGAATGAAGTATTTCAGTGCTTGGCACAAAACTCGCATGATCCACATGTCATCATGTTTTTGCAGTCAGAAAAATGTATACTCAAAGAATCGGGAGGATGTTTTGCTCAGCCTTCTGATTTCTGGATACTTCATCAGCCAAGTGACATTGACCTGAGGCCATACAGGTTTCGACTGCCAGTTGAACTGCAGCCAATGGAAAGTCTCATGCTACGCTGTGGCAGCTCACAGAGTCAGACAGATCAAATGCTGCAGACTGTTTTGCATGAAATTCAGTCTAAGCATATCAGTCACAGTGTCAGCCATGCAGAATTCTATACAGATCTCCAGCTGGTCAAGCAGATCCTTGAAGTCTTGAAGAAGAGCCACAGAGCCAAAGATGGCAGCACCCTTCTACCAGTTATTCAAGAGCAGACCAATGTACTGAGGTTCGAGCCGGCAAGTGAATGCACTGTGATGCCTGGGATGAGACACTCAAATGTGCCTCCTGATGTGGGGTTTGAAATACATATTGTACACCTTGATGTGCCCAGCAACACAGCTTTAGATCTTGGTGCTTGTCAAATGAAGGAGCGCGCTCTGACTGGTGTGGAAGATCTGGACTTTGGTTATGAACAGCATGAAGATCTCACCACCCGTCTTCACAACCTTTTGCAGGAATCATACACAGATGGGTTTTCTGTTCCCAAAGAACTGATTCAGAATGCAGACGATGCTTGTGCCTCAAAAGTGTGCTTCCTACTGGATGAAAGAGAAAACATGCATTGCAGAACAAATCTGATCGCAGATGAAATGGCAAGCTTGCAAGGTCCTGCCATCTGGGTTTACAATGATGCGGTGTTTTCCAAGACTGATTTTGAAAACATTATCAAACTAGGTGCAGGGACAAAGAAAGATGATGTCTCAAAAGTTGGAAGGTTTGGGCTTGGATTCAATGCTGTGTATAACTTGACTGATGTACCTTGTTTCTTCAGTGGGCACATACTAGCAATGTTTGATCCTCAGAGAAGATACCTGGGTAAGGGAGCAGCTTTGAAACTAGACTTTACCAGGCCTGTCAACAAGGCTCTGCTGTCCAGGATGCCAGAACAATTTCAACCATTTCAGGACATGTTTGCTTGCACTCTAAGAGGTCCAGATGACATCAGCTATCCAGGAACATTGTTTCGTTTTCCACTGAGAAACAGCAGAACAGGCTGTTAACAACAGACTGAAATCAGAGAGCTATTCGGAATCAAAGCGTCGTGATTTTCTCAAGATGTTGTTGGAAAAAGCTGGCAGTCTTCTTTTGTTCATGCAAAACGTGAGGGAAGTTGAGGTGTTCCATATCCCCAGCCACTGTTCAGACCCAAACAGCAAGACATGCTTGCTCACTGTGAAAAAGACCTGTTTGGCTGCTGTGGTCAATCAGCCACAAGTAGGATGACCAACAGCACAGTTCTGCAGTTCATGAAGAAAACTGGACAAAGCAGAACAGTGACATCAAGATTCAGCAAAAACTTGAAATTAAGATGGAAGTTTTTGCTGAAGCAAGCAATGTATGTGGAGTGGAAAAATCAAGTAGCAGTACACAGTGGCAGGTGGCCTGGGCATCTGGCACGGCAGATCAGCTGACATGGCACTTCTGGAGATGGAAGAAGGTCTCGTGCCCCTCGCTGCTGCAGCAATTTCAGTCTGTGACCAAGGCCTGATACCTCTGAGTGACAATCCTTCAGGCTTTTACAACACAGGCACTTGTTTTGTTTTCTGCCTCTGCCTGAAGATCTGGAACTGTCCCAAACTGTTTTACCAGTTCATGTGAACGGAACGTTTGCTTTGAAATCTGATCGGAGAGGCCTTATTGTTCAAACAGAGGATGATCTTGTCAGCGGAGGATCCTCATGGAATACAGCACTATACAGTGATGCTGTTTGCCGATCGTATTTGCTACTTCTGCAGCAAGTGAGCAAGGAGGCAGCAGCAGACAATGACTTCGGCAGGTATTTTGACTTGTGGCCGAGGGCTGGTGTGCAGTGTCTGGTGAGCAGTTTCTACCACCATCTTCAGACAGATGGCAACAAAGTCATCCCTGTGCAGGCCATAATGTGTGGTCGTCGTTCAGTGATGCCTTTTTTCTGGAACCACACTTCAGAGATTCTGACAGCGGGTGGATTGCATGGAATGTTGTGCGAAGATTCTGGACAGCCATGGATATCTTGTGGATGTTCCATCTGACATTTGCGGGCTGATAAAAAAGCAAGGTTTACCAGGCACATTTGAAGCAAAAGTCATAACCAAGGTAGCATTCTACAGAGATTTCTTCTTTCCAAACTTACTCAGCGAATGGTGGAAACCAGAAGAGCGAGACCACCTGATCTATTATGCGGTGGTGCTGAATGATCAGGAAATCAACCAATTGATCAAGGGACATGCCTGCATTCCTTGCCAGGGAGGAAAGCTTTTGAGAAAACCAAGTGAGCTTGTCAGCCCTAGAGGACTCATTGCAGACCTTTTTCTCCTATCAGAGCAACATTTCCCGCAAACTGCAGAACAAGGGACGATACAGGCTTTCAGATGACAAGTTTGTACAGAGCAAAACTGACTTTTGCAGAGACAGAACTCTGAACTTTTGTCTAACCTGGCATGAGAACAGATGTGCTGCCTTGGGACATGATTCTGAACAGAGCCAGATCAGTTGGGTGGTTGAGGGCAGAACAGAAAGTTGAAGAGTCACTGAGGCGTGCCTCTTGTCTGATCAAATATCTTGCAGACCACATCGACAGTAGATCGCCTTCTGCTTTTAGAAAACTGCCCAAGTGACATAAAGCAATCATTGACACAGACTGCTTTCTTACCTGTGCTCAGCAAGCCATCAGAGTGGCCTTTACCGTGGGCAGGTGCTCAAGCCCCAGACAACAACTGCCTTGCTCCTCCTGCAGACCTGTGTTTTGAAAGCATGAAAACCTCGTAGCTTGTAAGAAAAAGCTGCTTGACTTCCAAGCCTTGGCACTGGGTGACATTGTTGGGGGAGGGAGGTTCACAAAAGTTCTGAGATTGCTGGGTGTTGTTGATCAAGATTATTCAAACTTGACCCTGTTTGAGTGTGTTCTTGAACAGCTTATCATGATTGCTGATCAACACAACCAAACCCCAGCTAGCAGTGACCTCATTCAGTCTGTCAGTAGTGACATTTATGCTTGTCTAAACACATGCTTGAAAAGAAATGGAGAAAAAACTACTGGCAGTATGCCTTTTTCTCGGTCAGCAAACAGAAATGAGGAAAACTTTGTGCGGAATGCACTTTACTCCAAACTGATTGATAAATGCTTTGTCTGGACTGGTAACATGTTTGTTCGTTCATCTTCAGTGGCATTTCATTGCCCATTTGACTGTGCCCCTCATTTCTACCAACTTCGGAGTGGCATCCAAACATATAGAAGCTTCTTCAAAGCTGCTGGAGTGAAAGAAAACTTTACAGTCAGTGATGTCCTCCTAGTTCTAGAGAGACTGAACAGAGAAGCAAGTGGTATCCAGCTGTCCAGTGGTACCATTGATCTTGTCTCTCGGATCGCCCAGCTCCTTACGAACATTATCAAATATGTTCCACATTCTGAGCCGCTTGACACAGAGCGTGTCTTCCTGCCAACCTTCATGGTTTCATGCAGCCAGCTTCCAGTCTGTGTGTGGATGACTGCAGTTGGCTGAAAGCAGATCGCATGAAATTAGTGAATGAAAAGATCCCCAAAGAGAGTGCAAAACTACTTGGAGCAAAGACCAAACAGCGTCGTCAATTTGCCTATGCGTGCCAAATCTGTTCTATACAAACCATTCAGACAGTTTGAAAAGCTGACCACACAAATCAGGTGTTTACTGGAAGGATACACTTTTGATTCCTCTTTGCTCAAGGAGCTCATTCAAAATGCAGATGATGGTCAGGCCACAGAGGCCAAGTTCATTATGGATTTCCGCTCTCTTCCCACACATAGAGTTCCTGAAAAGTTTGAGCCCCTTCAGGGACCTGCCCTGTGTTTCTACAACAACAACAATCCTTTACTGCAGAGGACATGCAAGGGATTCAGAACCTTGGTGTTGGCAGCAAAGGACAGGATGATTTGAAAATTGGTCAGTTTGGAGTTGGATTCAATGCTGTCTTCCACATAACGGACATTCCATCTTTCTGGACTAAGGTGGATGATGAAGAGGATGTTATCTGTGTCCTAGATCCCAACTGTCAGTATGTACCTGAGGCCACTAAAACCTGGAGTCCAGTTTTCAGACCTGGAAGAAATCAAACGAGTGTACCCAGACTTCTTCTCGTGCTATCTTGATGGCGCCATCAATACAGCTCAGTCAGGAACACTGTTTAGGTTTCCTCTTCGCACAGATAAAATGGGCTGAGAGCTCAGAGATCAAGAAAAAAGCAGTTACAAAGACAGACATAGCAAAGCTACTTGAGACCTTCCAGGATGAACTGAGTACTTGCCTTTTATTCTTGAACAACTTGCAGACAGTTGGCATTTATTCTGTCTGTGGAGATGGCACACTGAAACAAGAATTTAAAGTAAAGAATCTGTTAATGAGCAAGGTTCTGGGCAGCTTTGCAGCTTCAAAGCCTCTCTGCAGCAGATCTGTTTTAGGGGTGAACCAAGGCCTGCGGAGCATGAAACACATCCCAGTCCATCAAACTGTGGTGCTGTCAAAAATTGTGGATTCAAGAGGGGGCAGTGTGGACTGGCTGACTGTCCATAGAGTTGGTTTTGTTGAAGGTGTGAGTTTGTCTGCTGAATTGATCCATGACTGGGGCAAGGAGAATTTCCGCATGCTTCCACGTGGAGGTGTGGCAGTGAAGTTGAAGGAAGAGGGGCCACGTGTCAGTGAAAATGTTGTTTCACTGCAGAGAAAATGCCAAGCCTTCTGTAAGCTGCCTTTGCCCATTTTCACAGGTCTTCCAATGCATGTGAATGGTCACTTTGCCCTGGATCATGAAACACGCAGGAACTTGTGGGACAGTGGAACAAGCAAGGATGATCTTAGATCTGAGTGGAATGATGCCATTGCCCTTCAAGTCATTGTGCCAGCCTATATCACGGCACTGAAGGCAATGAAGGACAAATTATTCCCAGGGAACGGCACGGGGTTCAGCAAGCCATTGATGTCAGCAGCCCTGAGCAGTACCATGATTTATTCCCTCGGCCCACTGGCAACACATTCTGGGCAAAGTTGGCATGTGAAATCTACAAAACAATAGCAAAAGAAGAACTGCCATTGTTCCCAATGATCTGTGCAGAGACAATAGAGGTTGAATGGATTCCAGCTGTTAGAAGAGATGGTTTCCCTGGATACTTCAGTAACCTTGTTAGCTTTGATACTGATCAGGAAAAAGAAGAGGAAAGGAAGCAGCAGGTATTCTTAACAGGTGGAATTTCAGCATCATCTGATGGCAGAACCAGTAAGCCTTCAGCCAGTGAAACTGCCAGAGAGATGGAAGATTTGTTGAAAAGGTTGAACATGAAGATACTGGAAGCCCCTCTTCATATCTACAACAGCTTCAAAACCAGTGGAGAGGCGGAAGTACAGGAAGTGACACCTGACAATGTCTTGCGTTTCCTAAGATCATCAGGTCAGAATGTCAGGAGTGGATGCAACGTTTGTGGTCTGCCCAGACCGGTCTCTGATACACCTTTGAAAACAGCAAAGAATGTTCAAAGGATTGTCAGGTTTCTAAGTAAAGCTGCAAACTTTGAAAACCAGTTACATGGTTTACCGCTCTGTCTGCGACAATCCGAGACCTTGCACGTGTTCAGCAAGACAGGACCCGTGTCACTGCCAATTCTTTCAAAGTACTACTTTCTCCTGCCTGGTTCAGCAGAAGAGTTTATACATGAATGCATCATGAAATCATTCATTAGCTTGAAGGAAACCAATGACTTGATGCAAAAATTAAGCATCCCAATGTTTGCCTCCAGATTGCGCAGATCTCTAACAGATCCCAGCTTATTTGCAGGCAAACCATGCAGCTTAGAGCTAAACAGATTTCCACCAGTTCCATGTGGCAAAACCTGCTTGACGCAGTGTGGACGTTCCTGGAGGAAGAGCTGAAGAAACAGAAAAAAAAGACATCTGAGGATGCTTCATCAGCAGAATATGAGCTGCGTAAAACAGCAGATGAGGTGCTGCCATGTCTGAGTGAATGCTGCCTGATACCTGTCGTGAAACAGAGTGGGAAGCAAAAGATGCACATGTTGTATCCAGTCAAACATCGGCATCAGGTTGTTTACTTGCCTTCATCTCACCAAAGGAATCCGGGATTGTTGGATGTCTTGAAAAATCTTGCATTACCTTTTTTGAACTTACAGCATTCAGTTTTAACAGATCTGGTTGCATCCATTAACCATCCAAGGGATTTGTTACATGCTCTGGCATCTTGTTCAAGCCAACTGTCTGTATTCTAAAGCTGGACATGTAATTCTGGATTATTTCAAAAACAGCCTTCAAATCCTAAAGCAGTCATGTCATGATGCAAGGCAGCTCAGCCTACTGAAAAGAGAACTGAAAAGTGTGCCTGTGTTTCCTGCTGTGGGAGGAAAAACGTATATCTCTTCCAGAGGCTGCTTCAGTTCTGTGTCTGGATGAATCAATCCCTGAAATGGACTTGAACACTGGTCTTACAATGGAAGTCCCATGCTGTATCTTTTACAAGCAAAACATGTTCCCAAGACTCTACAGGAATTCTTCAGTTCAGGTCAGTGACCATACAGCAGTTTTATTCAGAAAACTTGTTGCTGACTCTTGAAT
Organism: Conus betulinus; assembly: GCA_016801955.1. Taxonomy (NCBI): domain Eukaryota; kingdom Metazoa; phylum Mollusca; class Gastropoda; order Neogastropoda; family Conidae; genus Conus; species Conus betulinus. The sequence goes on from JADBJO010003422.1 coordinate 54,032, forward strand.
ATCTACCACAAGAAGCCATCATCTGTCACATGACATTCTTGAGAAACCAATTGAAAGACAGCTGGAACAGTCCTCAAAATTCAGACCTTGTTCAGCAGTTGAAAGCAACAGCTTTTGTCATTGTTCGTGGCTCCCTACACAGAGCTGGAGAATTTTTCAGCCCTCACATGACTGTATTCCAAACCATGTGCTCCAGAGATCAGTTCCCCCCAGAGCCATACAACAGCGATGAGTGGAAACAATTTATGACTGCTGCAGGCATGGTGTCAGAGGTTACTGACGACATGCTCTTCACTATGCTCATGCTGTGGAGATTCTAGGCAGTATGGAAGGCATAACTCCGGATGTGGCCAAAAAGTCACAGACACTTGTGAGACATATGTTTGGCCGCGATCATTTGACCCAAAGAGCCTATTGCCACAAGTGAAAACCATACAGTTCATTCTACCATCAGATTGGACATCGTCCCAAAAAGGTCAGCAGCTGGTGAAGATTGCTTCCCCATTGGGTCCAGCTAGACTGGTGTCTTATTCTGAAAGTGCTTGTGAACAACATCTTCATCTCTGTGGAGCAGCAGCTGGGTTCTCGCTTCATATGCTCACCCCTGTCATTACTATCATGATGACAGCATTCTGTCAACAGTAATGAGTTTGCTGGATCTTCACCAGTATCCACCCAAGGAAAAAGTAATCCAGCACCTGAGGAACATATCCCACTCATTAGCTGGAGAGAGAGGACCTGACATATTTGTGTCCCTCCAACAGAATCTTCTGGTCAACATTATGGAGGATGTCTACAAGTACTTGGAGAAAAACATTGTCAGCTGTGATATTCCAGTCTTGAAACAAGTACCTCTTGTGTGTGACCCTGAAAACAAACAAATGCTGAAGCCAGTCAGTGTTGTCATTGACCTGCAGCAGAAAGAAATGATCAGAGTCCATATTGAGAAAGCCCCGTTGGTGTTTGGAAGGTACTCTGAACTGTTTAAGAAACTGGGTGCCACCCAGTCAGTGACTGCAGATCACTACGCACAGTTCCTTGCTTGGCTGAAAACTAAATCAAGGGATGATCCACTGCATGTTGAAGAAATGAAACTTGTTAAAACTGCGCTTGAAGGGCTGTTTCGCTGTCTCAAAGAAGGATCAGAAACACAAAAAAGAAATCACAGTCAGTGAATTATATGTGCCCACGGAAAGAGAAAGCCTACAGAACTCAATAGAAGTAGTGTACCAAGACAGAAACTTTGGAAATCGATTTCATGACGACATGCTCTTCTTCACTGGGTTTAAAAAGCTTGAAATGAATGTCACCACACCTGTTGAGGAGATAAATTTGCTTCCAAGACAATACAGATGGTAATGTTGTCTCACATTGTGAGAGAAGTAATTCCAGACTCTGTCCACGGAAATGCTTCAGAAGGAAAGCTGTCCAGAGATCTTACGGCAAGACTGGGGAACCCATTAACCACAGCAGCTATTGTCCGTCATGTGTATTGTGAACATTATAAGTCTGAACGTGCTTTCTCCAATGAATCTGCCCAAGACATTCAGCATAAACTGTCAAATGTGTTTGTAAAAGAAATAGCAGGTCTCAGAACTGTTTTGACACTACGTGGACGAGAAGTCCCTGGGAGTGAGTCACGTCGGTTACGATCATTTGTTGACAAGATAGAGGGAACACCAAGACAAGCCATTGTTTACATTGATACTGAGAGGATTGGCACAAAAGATGGACTGGATTCATGTTTTCAGTATCTCATGACTGCTGTGAATTTCGTCCTCAGTAAGAACTTGAATGAGGCCCTTCTGATTCAGATCTTGAAGAATCCAGCAGATGCACAGAATATATTGGACCAAGACAGTATGGAAAGTAATTTCTTTCCATTTGGAAAAGAATCTGTCTTTCCCCCAGCTGGAACATTTGTACCATTACATTATCACTGCTATCTTGACAACAGTTTCTATCACTTCAGAAAAGGTGAGAGCATGTAGGCTGTGAAGTGTACGATCCAGCGGTTACAGACCAAGAGGAAGGATTCCATGATGCTGTGTTTATATATGCAATTGTTTTGGAGGAAGTCACCGCAAACGCAGAGGGAAATATTCCTTTGCTGGCACGGCGTTACCTCATCAACCTTGGTCCAGACCGTGGAGAAGCTGAAGTATCAGCCAGAGAACTCTACAAGTTTGTCCGCAGGCCTGCTGGAAACAATCATGCCAGAAATGAATCTACAGACATGGTAAGACATTTAAGGCAGTCTGTTGCTGATCTTCCGTCTCCAGATATGAAGGCAGTCCTCAGAGAAATACGGGCCGTTCTCTCTGAAGCATGGCAGCAATTTCCAGAGGAGAAAAAGACAGGCGACGTGTGGTGAAGAGACTTCTGCTAAGATGGCACCCAGAACGAAATCATGGTAATGAAGAATTCTGTACACGTGTCACTCAGAAAATACTGCACTATGCTGGCTTGTTGAATGAAGGTAAATCCTTGCCTAGTGAGGATGAAGACAGTTAGGGAAACGTTCCGTCTCCAAGAACTAGTTCTATGTTCAACTTTTATGCCAACTGACCTCAAGGGCTAGAACATACCAAGCCGATTATGACTCTGGTCCTCGGTTCAGTAGAAGTTGTTCGCATCACAACTTTGATTCTGATGATGATTTTCATGAATGGGACAGCCGTTTCTCAAGTTCTTGGCGTGGAGACCAACACCCATAGAACCCTCAGCCAGGAGAGGCATGGTGTTGGTTCTGGCAGGCAAAGGCTGATGTTGCTGCTGCACAGGCTGCCAAAGGCTTATGTGACAGAGGGCATAACTGGATCTGCTACCAGTGTCATCAAGTAAGTTGTGTATAAAACAACAGGGGAATTTGGCGTTTGTTGTGAAGTGTATTAATTTGCCTTGAGAGTCACTTATTTTCCATGGCTTTCATGGCCAGTTGTATTTTTGATTGTGTTGATTCTTTATGTCTGTGGAGTGGTTGGAGGAGAGCTCTTTTTTTTATTTGAATTTCTCATTGCCATCTGAGTGGTTTTCTTTCTTCAGTTCTCTTTCCTTTCTTCGGCTAGAACTGTTAGTCTCACCAGTGGTGAGATTTTCGTGTATGAAACTGTTTTTAATCCCATCATGAAAGCAGCCATATTCTGTCTTTAGGGATGGTGTCTACACACGAAACCAATGTGTTTGTGTCTTATTGTTAATGACATCCATCTCATTGGCTCCCGATGGCCTGCTCTTCTCCAATAGGTGGAATGGGATTGAAAGTGTGAGCAAGATTTTTTGTGCAGATGTCCATGTGCAAGACCTCGGTTTCAAATATCATCTGAAAGAATGAGGGATCAGACTCTGCAGAGATTTAACACCAAAGAAAAAATAGCTTCCAAACTGGCTGCATCAAGTGGAAATCGAACTTACGACCCAAGAACAAGTCTTGACGTCCTGCCTTTCAGGTCAGCCAGACCCCAGTCTGTGGCTTTGGTCTCATTCACTCTCCAATCCAGTCCAGCTATATAATGTCCCTTACAGTCCTAGCACTATATCACTCTACAGTGAGATGTGAACGGGGGGGGGGGGGTGGGGGTGAAGGAATGTGTACATGAGGACACACCATGGGAGATCCTGCATTGTAGCGAAATCATATGCATTAACAGTCATGGCTGTTCTCATCCAGCATGACCTGCTGTGCCATTCCCTCCCTCTGGAATACAGGATACAGAGAAGAATGTAATAAAGAATTAGGAAACTGCATGTCATTTTCAAAGATTCTGTGCATTTTGTGGTCAGTGGCAGTTTTACTTGGTATCTAGGAATATACTGCTACTGATATTACTTAGTAGCTGGTTGGTAATTTAGCTAAGACCGTTCTATGTGATTGGCTATCAATTAAAAATTAGGAGGGGGGGGGGGGGGGGTATCTTCCATTCCATTTGCCAGTGGCATTACTCTCAGGTGGCTCATTCTGGCAGTCCCAAACACAGCTGTACTCAGACATGTCCTGCTGCAGCCCCATCAATGGCGGTCCACAGAGAGCAGTAATGGCAACTCATGAGGCAGTCACCAGAGCAGACACAGTACTGCTATTGAGTAACTTTGGTTGTGTTCAGTGGTTGTTTGGCTATCATTTTATGACTGTTAGTGTCCAGTTCTCTTATTATTTTCAATTGAAATCTGTAAACGAAGATTTGTTGCCACTGGCAAGTAGCCTTTACATTTTGCGCTCATTGGTAACAAGGAACCAAATTCAAGGCAGTCACCGGATGAGTGATATGAATGATTTCCTCTGTCGCAGAGGGGCTGCTTTGAATAGATTTGTCTCTTGAGAGTTGCTTATTGTCCTGACCAATATCACAGGCATCTGTATCTTTTACACCAGGCTGATGCATGCAGATATTTTTTAAGGAAACTTAGAATACAACATAGTCATGTGATTACAGACCAGTAATGCTGGCAGATATTTTCAAAGGAAGCATAAAGTACAAACCTGGTCCTGTAACTACAGACCACAATGGAACTCCATACCATTCTGTTCATCCGTTTGGTTGATTTTCAATCAAACAAAACAAAATAAAAAATCTAAGACAGTGTTCTTCACATCTTGTTTGTGATGGTGATCTGGATTCCACTTCCTCTCTCCATTTTCATTTTGGTGAATGAGCTTGTCTCACAGTCTTCATTGTTGAAGGGTGTACAGGGACCAGCATTGGATGGACATGATGACTGTCTGGAGGTGGACATTTGCACAGATGGTTTTGCAACAAAGCAATAACTGTTGTCAGTTAGGGGTTAGTAGGTGGTGTCTTGTGTGTTGGATCAGAATTGGCACCACTGAATACCATTGAACTGACTAGTCAACTGTGTGGTATTTGCGTTAGTGCTTTGCCATATAATGAGCTAAAACTGTGACTCTCTGTGTATGGCTGATTATGAGGCTACAACAGGAGAAGACTGGATGTGGTTGTGATGGAATTTCCAGAGTAAACAGTGTGGAAGTAATGCTTGTGTGCATACATTGAGAAACAACATGTGAACAACAGCAACAGCAAAAAATGGATGGAAAGAAGAAAAAAATCCAAACAAACAACTACAGGCACAATGATTGGTCTTGCATGCTGAGAGGTCATGGGTTTGAATCCCAGTGAGAGTTTAAGCCCCAGTTGGATCCAATGCTGTTAAGTGCATCATGGACTTGGAAGATTGGAAACACTCTGTTAAGGTTAATTCCGTAAATGAATGTTTTTGAGTTTTTTTCTGAGCGTGTTGCTAACATTTACTAACATTTTTGTCATGTATATCTTGGGCATAGTTGATGCCAGAGTATGAAAGGCAACAAGTAAATCCGGTTAATCTGTACCGTAGAACCCTAGCAAAACGCCCACCCCCTCTCCACACAGATTTGGGGCAAAAGTTTGGGGTGGGCGTTTGCTAGGTATACACCCCTTTGCATGAGAATTTTTAGTACACTATTAAGAGAGAAGAAGTTTGTGAGGATGCACAGAAAGAGAAAGATTGTTTGCCAGTTATTTAGGTTAAATCAAACTTTATAACTCTTTATCGGTTTCTTTCTTCAACCTCCATCTGTGATCCTCCGCTCCCCCGTTCTGATTGTCATTGAGTCAGTATTCATCTCAATGCATTCTCCCGTCATATTCCTTTCACTTAGGTATGTTGGTTTTCATGCTGTTGTCTTGTGCCTGTCAAAATGCCTGTCAAAATGCTTGAATGGCCAGTGAAAGGTGGACAAAAACAAAATGAGAGAGAGAGAGAAACATGAGACAGAGATATTTCCCAATTAAATCAGATTCAAGTGCAAATTTGTCATTATGATTCTTTTATTTCTTTCTTCTTTGACTCCCACACCCCTTTTCCTCACTTCCAGTGAATCAATCAACAGAAATGCGCCTGCTGTATCTTTTCGTCAGATCTGTGCACACTAGCAGTTGGCACTTACACAAAAAAAAAAAAAAAAAAAAAAACTTTTTTTCGTTACACCCAAATTGAAATAACAAACTTCTGTTAAAAAAGAGAGAGGCAAAAATAATAAACACAAAAAGGTCACTTCGACTTTTCTTATCCCAAATACATTAACAGCACAAACACAGTTTCTTCTCTTGTCTTGAGGTCCAGTCAAACTGATGAACACTCACTCATTCCAGTCCTTCGAAGTCAACATCATTGTCTTCATTGTCTTCACTCTCATCGTCATCCATGGCTTCTTCTGGGGCATCTCCATCATTGTGAACACGAGGGAGGAAAGCACCGATTTCATCTGGAAACCATTCCAGTGTTTCATCGTCCTGAGAACCATCCATTGCGTTCGAAATGGCGCACCTGAGAAAGGCCGTGACGATCGTTTCAGGTCGTATGTTGTCCCATGCCCTGCTGACCCAGTTGATGACATCCTGCCTTGTAGGTTGCCTGAGATTGCCAGCAGGCGTTGGTGGTCTTGGTTCTCTCATCCACTCCACCCAACAGTCTCTGATACCATCCTTGAAAAAGGTTTGACGAGACTGACGTCGACTGGTTGTGCCAAAGGAGTACAGCCTGCAGGCACAAAGACCAGGTCTACCTGCCGTGCGGCGAGTGATTTCTCTGACTTCTGGCGTCCTGTGAGCGTTATAGCAGTCCAGCACAAGGAGGCGACGTTCATCTGCTGGCCCAAGAACACGCAGAATTCAGGTGAGGATGGTGTTCCTTGTCATCCATCCATTTGCTGTGGCACACAACTGCACATTGTCAGGCACTCTCAACTGTAGATGAACGCGCGAGGTGGAATGCGTCCATTTCTCTCCCGCAAGATGATAAAAGCTGGAAACTTGGTACCATCAGTTGCTGCCAGGAGTGCCACTGTGAAGCCTTGTTTCTCCGCTTTGGTGCTCTTGATTTGTACTTGCTTGTCGCCTTTTGGGTTGTTGGTGCGGGACGGCAGCATGTCAAAACGCACCATCGTCTGGTCCATGTTTAAGATGTTTGACAGTGGGTAGTCATGAAGGTGACGAAGCCGTAGAATGTTGCGACGGAACTGAAGAAGCTGCTCTTCAAAGTCTGCAGGAATCTTTTGGCTGGCAGTGGTTCCTCGTCGTGATGAAACCATGTGGCGTTGTTTCAAACGCTTGAGCCACATGTCTGATGCTACAAAACCTTGAACATTCAAAGCACCAGCCAGTTCAACTGCTTTGCGCTGTAAATCTTTGTTCCTCACCACTCGTCCTTCAGCTCGTTCCTCCTCCAAATATTGCATCACACCTTGATCCACTTCCTCAGACCTCAAAGGCCGACCTCGAGACAACTTTCTTTTGTCCTTCTCTTTTCCGTACTGCTGTTCCAAGATCTCTCTGTTCTCTCTCCATTCTCCTATTCTTTTTCTATCAACAGAAAACATTTCCTGCAGCTTCGTTGTCAAGATACCTTAAAGCTTCCAATTTGAATGAAACAGTGTAAGACTTATGCTTCGGCATGGCTGAAAATTCTCGTCTCTTCGATCTAGATCTGATGGGGTGAATGGTTACTCACTCAAGTCAACATTTTTTGCAACGTCATTTTCTAAGATATTGCTTTTTTCCGAAAACAACCGAGAAAAACCGAAAAGAACCCAAAACAACCAAAAAGAAACGAGAACAATCGAAAAGAAATGAAAACAACTGAGTCTCGCTCAGGTTGCTGCACATTTTGTGCGAGAAAGAAGCCTCAGAATATCCAGTCCCAAATGATCCTAAAAATAATGTGTATTATCTTGTGAATAATGCAGCAAATATTGATAGACGACAACAAGGGAAAAAGTCTATGGACATGACGTTGTTTTATTTCTTCCTGAATCACGAAAGAGTCTGCACTTTCGAGACCAACAAAATAAGGCTAGATTCAATGGGAGTCAAACCGAGTACCGTTCGTTTAAAAAAAAAAAAAAAAAAAAAAGTGGTAGTGTGTGTGTGGTGTGTGTGTGTGTGTGTGTGTGTGTGTGTGGTAATGGTGGTGGTGCAAAGTGGGAGATGGGCGTTTGCTAGGTAGTGAGACCTTTACACGACTTCTTGCAGAAAGTGTGGGGTGGGCGTTTATTAGATACTGGGCGTTTGCTAGGGATTCTACGGTACTTGCAGATCAGAATGAAACCACCATAGCATCAACGCCATCATCCTCATCCTCAGTAATCATTATTTCAGAACAAAAAAAGTTTGAGATTTTATGGCCTTTGATGTCCTGCTCATGACTTTAGTCAGTTTTTATTTCTTCTCCATGCCTCCCATGTGTTGAGTTTGTTTGTTTCAGTTTCATCAAGGTGTCAGTGCATGCAGACTAGTTCATGTATGCTACACCACATCCGCTAAGTTTTGAGACCGCACTGCACATGTTCTAAAGCTGATGGATAAATGAACTTATGACTAAGATGAGAGATATTTAAGATGGTGTCATGGCTACAACTTAGCAGATGTGTGATCTATGCATTAGTCCAACACGCTGTAGATGGTGGTGGCCACTGGAGTGAGATGCTGACTGACACCCTGGCTCCACAACTTTGCAACTATTGTCATCAGTAGGGGGCTTAAACGATGGTGTCCCTCATATGTTGGTTCTGAACAGGCATCACCAACCACCCCCAAAGTGATTCAGCCGCAGTTCGGTGTCTTCTCTGGTGGGTTGCTTCATGGTAACCCGACATTAGTTACTCACTGTTGGACTGCTGGTGCTGGAGGTGCAATACGATGAATGTTGGACGTCTGTGTGAGGTAGGAATGATCTGTTGTGGAATGAGTGGCAAGCTAGAATGAGTCACAGTGCCACTGACAGGGTACAGAAGATGAGATAGCCACTTAAAGTCGCAATGCTGGGGCTGTGACTGTATCCACCTGGGTGCATCTTTTAGTGGGGGAGTCAGAGTGAGTGGTGTGGGAACAGTACCACTGGAAGAGGGGGAAGGATAGTGTACATGTGATGATTAAGTTTAAAAGTCATTAAACATGACAGCAGTCCATGGAAGGCCAGGAATTTTGTGAAATTGTTGTACGTTTTTATTTGATTGATGAAGACGAGGTAATGGTGCTACTGGTTTTCTCTCTCAATTTTCGTCACTAAAGGCCCATTTTAATGTGTTGGTAAAAAAAAATCACTTCAAGATAAAAATATGTTAATAAATGAATACAAGTTATGAAAGCTTAGGAAATGAGATTTTAAAAACTGATGGATAACACATTGAGTTAGTTGAGGGAAAAGTATTTAACTTCCTGCAATCATTTTTGAAGACTAGTTGTAAGGATGGTAAATTCAGTTGTTAAACACACTGAACACAGCCAGTCACCTAACAAAAACCTATTTTGTTTGCAGGCACAGCTACATATTCTGCATTCATTGGTTCCAGTTTGACAGGAAAGGGGTCGTTAAAGATATCAATAGCATTTAATGTCTTTAAATTGGAAGTGATGTGCCGCTCCAAAAGTTCAGAATGCAAAAAAAGAAAGAAAGAAAAAGAAAAGAAAAAAAAATGCTATCTTTCGTCTGAAATTATCATTGCCTAAAAGGCCCAAACTGGGGCCCTTTGTCAAGAAAGAGTTAAACAGGAGAATAGTGGTATGCTGTCTCTTCCTTTCAGCCGAATTGAAAAGCACTCTAATGATTTTACAGAATGTCCTGTATCCTTGAAACGAAGCTGTAAAAGTTGAAAGAGACAAAAGCAGCCACTTACTTTTAAGCATGTGTACTTATTCTTCAGACAGAATATTGGCTGGAATTTTAACAACAGATGCATTCGTTTGAATTATTGGATGTAAACACAATATGCAATATAGCAAAATTTTGCATCCCCTCAAAAACGCATATGCGTGCACACACACATACCCATGCATGCACATGTACGTGCACATATATCAAGGCACACATACATACATGCACATATACACACGCACAAGATGAGACCAAAGGATTGGTATCTTGAAAAAAAGTCCTGGGCTGAATGACAAGAATGCTTTGTCAACATTCCAAAATCCATGGTCTATTGAATTGCTGGTAGTTGTTTGAGAAAACTGTTCTCATTAGTTAGAAAGTTTGTCTCCAAACTCTGGCATTTGTTACATGTTTTCTATTAATTGTTGTGTTCATTGAAAAAGTTTGATTGCATGTAATAAAAAAAATGTATGTATGTGGTAGTACTTTATGATACAGTCATGCTTGCTTCTAACAACAAAGGTAGATAAGAACTTGCAGGATATCCGCGCAATATACTTTGTTATAATGAAAATAACTTGTAGTGTAGATGATTTCAGAAATGTTTTGTCAAAAATGTGCAATTTTTAGTATTAGACAGCTATGGGTCGGCTTTGGGAAATGTTCTTCATGTTTTCATGTTTTATTCTGTGGATACCGCAAATTGTGTTTACATGAAAATCTTTTGTAAATTGCCTTCAGCCATAAACTTTTTCCATTTGATGCCATTTCCTAGTACATCTGTGGAATTGCTCTCGCTGGGGGGAAAAAATCTGTTTGCTTAATCCAATCCAATGGTATGTAGAACTTGTGTATACATGGTAATTATTTCTAAGGTATTTGCTTATGCAAAAAGTCTAATCTGTGCCATTTTCTTGCATTAGATAGCTTTTGGATGCATTTTAGCCTTGTTAGATTCCAAGGTTCTTTGCATGAATGTTGTGCATGTAAAGCAGCAACAACTTGAATTATATCATTTTAAAAACTGCAGTTGTTATGAAGACAGACAGACAGTAATCCCAACTTAGAGAGCAGGAGCAAGATAAGCGAGAGAAAAGAGAACAAAAAGATATAGAACAGGGGAAGTCACTCTGACTCTTGTCTACAGGGAGGGGCCGAGAAAGGCTCTTGCTTACGCAATCAAGTGACTTACAATTTATCTCACTATTTTAATTTGTCTCACTGAACAATTTCAATGCAACAATTAATCACTGGTTTAGTAAACCAGAACACAACATTGAATTTTGAGGCAAAAGATTTTCAAAACCAAAATTAAGATTTAACATCAAACATTAAATAAATCATCAAAAAGAGTTCAGCCCATCATAAGCATCATACCGTCCCTAAGGTTCCGCAGGTATATTGAGATGGGTAGCAGAGTATTGGTATTGTGCAGACTAGACCAGGGACAACTTTGGGTGCAGGGTTAATGAGGGTAATTTGGGCAAGGTTGGAGCATAGACGTCTCTGGTTGGAGGGAGGCAAGGGTAAGGAGGAAAATAAAAATGTGGCAGAAAAAATGACCAAGTCGAAGAAAAGGTCAGCCCCTTGAATTAAAAGACCACTCTGCCAACTTTGTTTTTTCCCTCTAGAGAGACAAGGTGTCTCCCTCTATCTCCAGCCAGTCAAAATGCGAAGGTACTTGCAGTGTTAAGGAACAGGAAATAGGATGTGGAACTTGTCAGAAACAGGAAGTAGGTTGGGGAACTTGGTTATTCCGTCCCTAAATTAATCAATTTCAACCCCACAAAATAATTACTTCTAGTAACTTTCCCAACAAGATTTTTATATACAAAGAATAAAAATAGTAAACTAGAACCAAATCAAAATACATTGTCTTCAATCCACAACCTTCTTTTTACCACTGAAGGGGAACAACTCTCCAAAGGAAACAACTTAACAAGAGACTAAAATTGTGGTTACTTCCCTCGAACTGTGCTTGTGTAGACCAGCCCTCTATCGTGCTGTCTACAGTTATATCGATACTTGTATCTCTGAAAATGATCAACTGCTCTGATTTGAAATGAACAGTTCTCTTTAAAGGAAAACTAAAAAAAATCTCTCTCTCTCTCTCTCTCTCTCTCTCTCTCTCTCTCTCTGAGTATGAGTGATTCTGAATAGCTTTTAATTCTTTTGGATTGCATTTTATCTGTGTGTAACTGATCTTGAATAATTTTAAATTCCCATTTACTCCACTTTATATGTGTATGAATGATCCTGAATACCACTGTATTTTATTCTTATATGATTTCTGTGGATTGACTGATCCTGAATAACTTGTAATTCCTATGGATTGCACTTTATCAGTGCATGACCGATCCAGATTAAATTCAAATACTTGATGGATTTCACTTTATCTGTGTATGACTGATCCAGGGATTGACTTTAAATACTTGATGGATTGCACTTTATCTGTGCATGACTGATCCAGATTGACTTTAAATACTTGATGGATTTTACTTTATCTGTGCATGACTGATCCAGATTGACTTTAAATACTTGATGGATTTCACTTTATCTGTGCATGACTGATCCAGATTGACTTTAAATACTTGATGGATTTTTACTTTATCTGTGTGAATGATCCAGATTGACTTTAAATACTTGATGGAATTCAGATTGACTTTAAATACTTGATGGATTTCACTTTATCTGTACATGACTGATCCAGATTTACTTTGAATACTTGATGGATTGCGCTTTATCTGTGTATGAATGATCCAAGTACCACTGAATTCTTAAGGACTGATTTTGATCTGTGTATGCTTTGAATGCTTATTGATTCCAGTTTGTGTATGCTTTATTCTAGCTTTGAATTTTTAGAGATGTTCTTTATCTGTGTATGTTTGATCCTGAATTACTTAAAATTCTTTCAGATTGCACTTTATGTAACTACTAACGATTGTTGTGAATTAAGGCATGCTGATTTGTCAAAATGTTTGATGTATTGTAGGTAAATGACAGTGAGAGTTTTTGATTCACATACATTTATCACTGTGCATCTTCATACCAGAAAATTAAGATGTGAATGTTCCAGGACCTATAATGAGACTGAGTCTGTCAAAGCCTATGTAAGAAGCTGGACAGGTGTCAGAGTAATTCTGCTGACAAGGCTGGAACCAAGCAGCAACATGTGTACGATAAAATGAAATTGTGTACATTTGTACATACAGTTTCAGTTATCACTAATTCAAGATAACCTTTTTCATGATGTTATTTTTCCTTGAATTTTTCCTTGATATTTTTTCAACCTAAATCTATCTGTGCTGTTATGGATGGATTTTGAAGACAAAAGTTTGATTTGCTGTCAGTCAGACTCTTTTGATTATGAGCTATATAGTTACCTTTTTTTTCACTTTGTTGCTGGTATTGGTGGAGATCTTTGCACATCATTGCTCGGAGTGCAGCAGCTCTTGCTTAGACTGACTGAGAGTTCTGTGTGATTGATATGTAACTAGCAAAAAAAAAAAACCCATCTGATTAATCGTGGTTTTTCAGGTTGAAATGTAACTAGCAAAAAAAAAACCCCATCTGATTAATCGTGGTTTTCACCTGAAAAGTGTCAGATTGGTCTTAGTAGTAGTATTCATTTCTATACATTTTACTTATCCTAGTTTGTTCCCTGTTATTCTTTAACATTTCAAAGACATACATTGTGAAAAACTGTGTTTCATTTTTTTGGTATTGGAGGGGCCTGTTTATATTGAAACCGCCCCAATACTAAGTGTATTTTTTTTTTTTAGTTTGCTATTGTGGAATATCAAAAATGTGTGTGCAATCATCTGGGCACAGCTGCCCCTCTTTGTGGGTGGTATAATTGCACATCTATTGCAGGTGGACTATTTTCATTACACACCTGCACATTTTGGACTGCATTGTTTCTGGAGACCTGTCTTTGTTGACATACATGCAGAGACCATTGTGCCTCTGTTTATTCATTCCATTCATACGCATATTCATTGCCCACTGTTCTGATTTTGCCTTGTCGCTCAGGGTGAACCAGAACACTGGCAGTCCAAAAAGCAGTGAACTTCACCTGTCACACATACGAAATAAAAAACATACTTGAACTTACTAGTGGGATTTATGTTGCTTTGAATCTTTAAGGTTTATAGCTTACTTTGAACTTACTAGTGGGATTTATGTTGCTTTGAATCTTTAAGGTTTATAGTTTACTTTGAACTTACGAGTGGGTTTTTATGTTGCTTTGAATCGTTAAGGTTTTATAGTTTACTTTGAACTTACTAGCGGGGTTTATGTTGCTTTGAATCTTTAAGGTTTATAGCTTACTTTGAACTTGTGGGATTTATGTTGCTTTGAATTTTTAAGGTTTATAGCTTACTTTGAACTTACTTGTGGGTTTTCTGTTGCTTTGAATCTTTAAGGCTTGGTTTCATTAGATATGATCAGTATGCAAGCATTCGTGCAAGTGTATATGAGCAAACATTCCCCACCCCATCCCCAACCTATGCATCATGTTAGGATCCATATGTTCTCAATGTTTGGTAAGATTCAGGTGCAGTCCACACATATATGCATGTGTGTGGTTGTGCAACTTTGATCAACATCAGTACAAAACCTTTCTCAATTATGATGTATTTTGCGTACTTGAGAACGCAGTACTATTTGCAGTTCAATTTTGTTTCTTTTCTTTTTAATTTGCCACTTGCATACATGAAGAAAGTGCTACTGAAAACTGTTTACGTTGTAATTATATCTATATTTTGTGTATGTATTTTGTCAAATTATTCATTGAGATGTTGATTTTTTTTTTCAAACATTACTTGTTGAGATAATTCATTGTTATTGTTGTAAAGTTTGAGCCATTGAGAAATTTTGAACATTTTTCCTTTGACCTAAGAGATGAATTCATTTTAGATAAGAGGATACTGCAGAGCTCTATAAAAAGAGATGTTAGGTTACGTTTATTACATTGTCATGGGAAAGTATTTCTGTTGTAATGTTTGATAAAAAATGACATGTAAATTAAGAAAACAAATCAAAAGCAGGACATATGGATAGATTTACATTCTTGTTCTTAATTCCTCTAGCAAGTTTAATTGATGAAAATAACTTGTGAACATTTTCTTTTTCAATTTAGTCATACTTTTGGCTGGTGATGGAACATTTTCGTATTTGTTTTATTGGTTTGTTTTTAACATTAAAATATTGAAAGTGATGAACTAAAAAAAAAGTTTATATTGCTACAAGGTGTGTGTGTACATATTTTTTGTGATAAGAACAATAAAATGTTCCGTGAACATGTATTATGCCATTTGATATACATTAATAATCATTCCATTATTCCAGAACCACATTTTTCTTTTTACTTTTGATATGACTCCTGACCAACGTAAACTGATAAACTTACAATGTTTGTGTACATATTCATTCATTTTTAATGATAAACTTACAGTGTTTGCGTACATGCTCATTTATTTTTGATGAAAAATGTTTTATTAAACATATACCATTTATTGTACATTAATCACCATTTAGTCATTCCAGAGTGACTGCTGTAGTTCTTTCACTGGATGAAATGAATCCTGGCTGATGTTAACTGATGAACTCAAGAAGTCTGTACTAATACAGTGTTTGTATATAGATATTTGTTTTTGTTGTTGTTTTATTAAAAAAATGTTCTAATAAACATGTAGTATGCCATTTAATGTACATTAAGGTGTTCATTTATTCTAGTGCAAGCAGCTGTTATACTTTCAATCTATGAAATGAACCTGGACTTGTTTGCACTGATGAACTTGGGATGTCTGTACTGCTATAATGTTTATGCACATTTTCATTATTGACAAGAAGACAGAATTTTGGTAAGACATACTATGCCATTTGGTATGCCATAATGATCATGAAAAGGTAGACCAGACATACTATGCCATTTGGCATACCATAATGATCATGAGAAGGTAGACAACACATACTATCCACCATTTAGCATACCATAATGATCATGAGAAGGTAAACAAGACATGCTATGCCATTTTGTATATACCATAATGATCATGGGAAGGTAGACAGGACATACTATGCCATTTGGTATACCATAATGATCATGAGAAGGTAGACAAGACATGCTATACCATTTAGCATACCATAATGATCATGAGAAGGTAGACAAGACATACTATACCATTTGGTATACCATAAATGATCATGGGAAGGTAGACAGGACATACTATGCCATTTGGTATACCATAATGATCATGAGAAGGTAGACAAGACATGCTATACCATTTAGCATACCATAATGATCATGAGAAGGTAGACAAGACATACTATACCATTTGGTATACCATAATGATCATGAGAAGGTTGACTCCCTGCTTTTGATGCATACCTTTGTGCTTTTATAACCCAGACAGATGTACATGATAAGGATTTCTGAGAAAGTGATTGTTAGTCATCTAATATATATAGCTGGAAAGAATTTTTTTGAATGATGTATACAGTGATGTATGTATGTATTGGATCTAAGTTTGTGTTACATTTTGAAATTGTTTTTTTGACTTTTTTTTTGGTTTTTTTTTTAGTTAAACCTTCAACATATGTGTACATATTGTTACAATGTTTCAAGAATTTGTTTTTCATGTGTTTGGAATATGAGGTAATCAGGCAAAACTGAAAATGCTGACTTTGGTGCAGCTGACTGATTATATGTACTTGTACATTATGTGTTCATACACAGAGAGCTTACATGTTGTATTTCACACAAATGACAATGATTATCATTAATTCATCCTGTGTTTTGTTATTAATTTGTGCGTGATTTAAGTTAGCATTGCTTTGTTTCGTTTTTCATTCCTGCAGTACTGAAAAGGTTCAAGATTAACATTGTAAATTTCACTTCAGATTGAGTTCTGTAACTTTCTTAATTTGATGCAGGACTGACCTGAATGGTGCAGACTGGAATCGCTGAGATAAACATGCAGTGTGACATACATGTGGATTTTGCTTGTATAATGTTTCTCAAAAGTTTATGCTTTCTCATTCTTTTACAGTCGTAGGTTTTTGAACAATATAATAGGGATTAGACTTGGAGATATTTGAATGTATCCAAACAATTTCTGTACTTTCATTCCTGTCATTTGTGAGATAAACAAACAAACCAATACTTAGTGAGGATCTGAAATGGCAATGTCTGAATTATTTGTTAACATATTTGTACATGTTTGGGGTGAAAAAAGTTGTTTAAATAAACTGCTTTTTGTTTTACATGCTTAATGATAGATTTTGCTGTAGATCGTTTTTTAAGTGATGATTTGACATAAATTTTAGTCTGCATTTTAATGTTTACATAGTTTGAATTTGTTTCCAGACCTGATACGATCCGCTGGGCTGTTGATAACTGTTGACTTCTTTTCTGTCATGCTGTTGGATGTACATTGAAAATGGTGAAAAAGCATGTTGTTGATGTACACAACATGAGATAGTTCCCAAAGAGGATGTTTTGTGAATATTTTCAAATCTTTTATCTTTGGTTTTTGAAAACTTTTTTTTAGGTGCCAGTCTTATGTATATGCAGTAGAGGTTTCAGATTATATATGAATTATGCACCTGATACTTTTGAGCTGATATTTATATTCTCTTTTAATCACACTCAAACTGACTATACATGTTGTTGTTTACTTCATCATCAATACTGATTTTTCATGTGACTCTGTTGACTGTCAAAACTTGGTATCATCACACAAGGAAACTAATGAAATGCTATGCACATTTTTTTGGGTGAATAGTGTGACGCTGCTCTGTGTGTAAGAACTCAAGTGGAATGTTTTTTGTGCCTGATTTTTTTATCTTTTTGGAACTGTGGCAGGTACTCTTTGGACAAGCATATGGTATCCAGTTGCATGGAAGAGATTGATCTAATGAAATACTTTTTTCTATTGCATAAGTATATTTTTGTTTGTTCTTGCATCATGTATATCCTTTTTATTTCAACATTGCATTGATTGATTATAAGTACATAATAACGTTCACCACTGAGGGAAATGTGTTTTTAAACTGTTCATCATTCTCCTAATGCACATCTTTTTAGTCTCTCTATATATAACCAATATGCCCAATGTAAGAGTGAAAGTAATTTTTGTTGTAGTGTTTCATTTTGTTATCTTTTGAGATGTAATGTTGAAACCACCCATATATAAAGCGAGGAGTATCAACTATTATGGGAAGAGGTAAGTGAGTTGGTCCATAAGTATAAAGACAATAGACGGCAACACAAAATACTGCCCTTGTACATGCCTTAATATGAGACGAATTATCTAATTTCACTCTGAAATGAGTCTGATGTCACTATTGTCTGATATACTCCAAGGAATAACTTTTTTCCGTAATGAGATTGGGGGGGAAAAAAAAAGGTTAAGACATGCATAATGAAAGCATTTCAAGGTGAAACAGGCATCCCAGACAGGTGAAAACAATTAGCAGGAATAAGTATTTCAAAGCTTTTGACTAAGGCATATCGTACATTAAGCATGGGCGCTTTTTGGCGACGACTTGGCAGATCGCCAAGGGCGCCTTTTGGCGACAAAGTAGGGTGACCTAACTCCCGATACTCTCACGATCCTAGTTCATGAGATAAAAGCCAGCAATAAACGTCATAGTTGGGGGATGGTCTGGCCCATGCTCACAGCCATTTGCTTTGTCAGAACACTATTCAGTTCAGTGTTTTATTGACTTTATTCCGATTGTTTTTCCATTCACTATGACGTCACCACCAAGCACTTTACGTACTCGACCTTGCCGTACATTTACCACAGATCAAGTGCTGGGAATATTGAATAGACAGTTGGTTGTTCCTAATACAGATGAAGAAGACCCAGACAGCCACGAGTAAAGAACGATAGTGAGGGCTTGACCGAATTATTCCAACGTGAAGCGTTGGACCGTTGCCAACTTGTTATGAGAGGCTGATAAGACGCCCACTTACTACCCTACCGCGTGTGCCCCAGTGTTTTTGCGTTGAGCCAGCCAACACTGACTGACTGTTCACTAACTCTATGTGAGGGAGCCAACTAAGACTTTAGGCAACGAACTTCACACACACACGCTGTGGGCCCACTCTCGCTGGTCGAGGTTGAAGGGGGCGTGGCCAACTGACACATGAGAGGCGAGTATCACAGACGTCTTTTTCGAGTGGGTGTACAGCTGATTATATAGATCAACTGAATGACAAGGGTTCAGAGACCAACAGGCACATGAATGACTTTGTGTTCATAAAAAAAAATATATATATATTACTGTTGAGAGTGAAAGGGTGTGTGTGTGTGTGTGTGTGTGTGTGTGTGTGTGTGTGTGTGTGTGTGTGTGTGTGTTCCCTTTTTCTTTCTTACATGTGTACCAGTTAGGCATAAGAATGTGTGTGTGTGTGTGTGTGTGTGTGTGTGTGTGTGTGTGTGTGTGTGTGTGTTCCCTGCTATTGGAGTAGTTGTATTTGTGGCTGTTTCATGCACTTTTCTGTTGGAAATACCATACTTTCTGGTCTTCAGTTGTGAGTGGAGTATTTTTTTCCTCCATTGTTGAGAGTTTGTTGGCATTCTTTCTTTATTTTTTACACTTAGAAGAAACATAACATTCTTTTTTTTTTATTTTGCATTTTTTTTTTTGCACTTGAAATCACAAAAAAATTGAAATTGTTGTTGACTTACCATTACTAACATGTTACGATATAATAAAAGTACAGTGTATCTCCTCCATTTTACAAAAAATAGCATGAGAATTGGTTGTTTAGTTCCAGAGATATCCGCGTTTCACATATGCTGGTATACGATAAGTTTTTTTTTTTTAAATGGCTGGCGATGGAGATTTATGCAAAATAGAATGTCTGGCGGTGAAAGGGTTAAGCCATTTTCAACATGTTTAGACTCTTTCTGATATGATATTTTTTTTTTTAATGCAAATATGGAATTATGGTTTTGACATCGTAACAGCCTTGATATGGCCCCTTATGGTTGGCTGGATTATATATATATATATATATATATATTCTTTCTGCACTGCTATAATTATGTATATGTGTTTTGCATTAATTGTAAGCCATTTTTTATTTGTACCATTTGGTCCACATTCAATTAAGTGAATATTAAGTAAAGTCAGAAATGTGAATGCGTATGTGCATAGCAATGCTTTGGCAGACTAGACACTTTACATGTATTTGTATCAAATGTAGTTGTGTATTAATTGGATTTAAGAATATAAAGGTAAGTCTTGTTTATCCTTATTTGTTCCTGCATACACACAAAAGTGTATGTCAGTTTTACATGTTGGTCAGACTTGGTTATGTTCATTGTCACTGCCAGGTAAAGGAGGGTTGACATTATCTGTGGAATGCTGACAATGATACACATACAGATATGGCGTGTTGATTTTAATACACATGCAGATATGGCGTGATACACATGCAGATATGGCATGTTGATTTTTATACACATGCAGATATTGTAGTGTATTGTATGTTTGTAGTAAAGACATTTTAGTTAGAGAGTAAGGTCAGAGAATGAGAGTGAGAGTTGGAGAGTAAAGGGATGAAAAAAGAAGGATGTAGAAGCAGGAACGGAATAAATGCATGTTTGAACTTGGAGTTTGGTATCGTGCTGTGAGTGTGCCTGGGAGCATGTGCTAGAATCGTGCTCAGTAAGAGGAGACGATTCTACAACTGGCGACGAGGAGAAAAAGCAGAAGAAGAAGTGAGCGCTGATCTTCAACCATCGATTCAACTGAAAAACCTTAAGTGCCGGTGCCAGAGAAGTCTGCAAGTGCTATGGCGGACATTCCGTGTGTGTTGAAGTTTGTGCCAGAGGTGAACCGAGCCAAGTTGCAGGAAGGTGGAAGAAATGGAAGAGAGGCTTCGAAGTTTATGTGACAGCAAGAGGACAGATGCAGGAGGGGCAGAAAAGAGCTCTACTGCTACATTGTGCCGGGTCCGAGGTACAGGACATTTTTTATACGTTTTCTGATGAAGAGAAGGGAACGACATTCCAGCATGCGATGGACGCTCTATCAAATTATTTCACCCCTCAACAGAACCCCGTCTTTGAGCGTCGTGTGTTTCGCCAACTCAGGATGAAAGAGGGTGAAACAACATTGCAGTTTGTTCGAAACTGCGTCAACAGGCCCAGCATTGTGATTTTCATGACCCAGATCAATAAATCAGGGACCACGTCATTGACCAAACGAGGGACAGACGTTTAAGAGGCAAGTTGTTGGAAAAAGGGGCTCTCACCCTGACCCAACTCCTTGACACTGCACGTGCACACGAGGCTGCAGCATCGCAAGTCAGCGCCATGGAGCAGTCTGCCAGTCACGTGACCAGAGACGACGCCCGATTGGTGGGTGCTGTGGGTAGCAGACGATCGACAGACGCGCGCAGCAGTTTAAAGGAGCTACACAGACCACGCCAGCTAGACAGTGGGGCCCAAACAGGGTTCACATGCTTCCGTTGTGGAAAAACTGGCCACTTGGCAAAAGACAAGAACTGTCCCGCCAAAGGAAAGAAGTGCAAAACTTGATCATTTTGCATCTGTGTGCAAGTCAAAGACTGGGGGAAGAAAAAATGGAAGACTGAATTTTTTTTTTGCGCGAGACTGAGAGTGAGGATGAAGAGCAGATGAGTGCACGTCTTGTGTCGGGGGTGTGTCTAACTTTTCTTTTGCAGCTGTGGGGAACGGGAAGAAATTAGAAATGATTGACATCGTTGTGGGAGGGGGTGGAAATACCTGCATGCATTGACTCTGGGGCAAGTGCTAACATCATAGACAAGGACACGTGGGAAAGGACGAAAGGCAGGAATATCGCATGCAGTAATCATGCCAACAAAACGGGAAAGTGTTTGTTTGCATATGGGTCTTCGAGGCCGTTGAAAGTACTCGGTACTTTCGAAGCTCAGGTGGATCTGTCAGCACAGCCAAACAAAAATAAGCACGGTGCTGAGTTTGTTGTAATTGACGGAAAAGGGATTTCTTTGTTGGGCAAGGAAATGGCAGAAAATTGGGTGTTTTGACAGTGGGCTTACCGACATTGGTGCATGACGTAGGCGCTGTGCAGACAGAGAAACCTGAGTTGAAATACAAGAGCATGTATGATGGTTTGGGGAAATTGAAGAATCACACAGTGAAATTGCATGTGAAATCGGATGTTAAGCCTGTCGTTCAGGCAGCACGCCGGATTCCGTTCAGTCTGCGAAAAAAAAAGTCGAACAGAAAATTGAAGAGCTTGAAAAACTCGACATCATTGAAAAAGCAGAAGGGCCGACATCGTTTGTCAGCCCGATTGTTGTAGTTCCCAAATCAAACGGAAAGGATATCCGCATTTTGTGTGGATATGCGACAGGCGAATGAAGCGATCGAAAGAGAAAGATACCCAATTCCAACCGTTGAAGAAAACCTGCATGACATGAACGGCAGCAAAGTGTTCTCTAAACTTGATTTAAACATGGGTTTTCACCAACTGGAGCTGGATGAAGACTCGCGTCATGTCACAACGTTTGCGACACACACTGGACTCTTTCGGTACAGAAGACTCATGTTTGGAGTGACAAGTGCGCCGGAGATCTATCAGTACACGATACAGAACGTCCTCCGCGAGTGCCAGGGTGCGCGAAACATGACTGATGACATCATTATTTACGCTGACAGTGTGGAAGAACACGATAGGCGTCTGGAAAAAGTTCTGAAAATGTTGCAAGAAGCCGGTCTGACATTGAACAGAGAAAAGTGCGTTTTTCGCATGTCTGAACTTCAGTTCATGGGTTTTCTACTGTCTGAAAAAGGGATTGGCCCAACATCGGCAAAAGTTGAGGCAGTAAAGAATGCACAACCGCCCAAAAGTGCAGCTGAAGTGAGAAGTTTTCTGGGACTAGTCAATTTCAGCGCTCGTTTTATCAAAGATCTCGCGACAAAATCCGAACCTCTACAAAAATTGACCAGAAAAGATACAGGGTATCAATGGGGAAAAGAGCAGCAGAAAGCGTTCGATCAGCTGAAAACAGACCTTTCAAATGCGGGACACATTGGCCTATTTTGATCCGAAAGCTGAAACACGCGTCATCGCTGATGCGAACCCAGTTGGACTAGGCGCGCGTACTGGTGCAGACAAAGAAAGGAATCCGCCGCGCAGTCTACTACGCGAGTAGACGACTCACTAGCGTTGAACGGCGCTACTCACAGACTGAGAAAGAGGCGTTAGCGCTTGTGTGGGCGTGTGAGAGATTTCATCAGTATTTGTTTGGCATAGACTTTGTCTTGGAGACAGATCACAAACCTCTTGAATACATTTACTCAAAGAGATCAAAGCCATCTGCACGCATTGAACGGTGGGTCCTTAGGTTACAGAACTACCACTTCACCGTTCAGTACAGACCTGGATCACAGAACATTGCTGATCCACTGTCACGTCTTGTCAGCAGCAGTGACGAAACAGAGCACACACATACGGCGATGGGACTGCTCATAGCTCAGCAGAAGAATACATTGTTTTGTTGCAAACGCTGCTGTTCCATCTGCCATGACACTGCAGGAAATTGAAAGTGTGGCAGATACAGACCCGGAGATGACTGCGTTGAGGCAGTGCATCCAAACTGACAACTGGAATGATTGTCCAAACCAAACCTTCAAAGTGCTGAGAGCAGAGTTGCCATGTTAATAATAATAATAATAACGTACATTTATAGAGCGCCCTTTCTCACTAGAGCTCACAGTGTTTTACAATAATCAACTATAAACATGTAACACTCATTTACACAACGGGCTGCCTACCTGGGTAGTGCCGACTAAAGAGCTGCCAGCTGGCGCTTCATTCCGTCGTTTCCCGTGTCATCCAGTCAGTATCGTTCAATACCGATCACTCATTTTCCTTACTCATTTCTCACTGAGGGTGCATGCTATGTGTAACGTGTCATCCATACCAACGGCCAAACTGGCCTACTCTTCCGAATGTTGGTGATGGGATTTTACGTGTGTGCAAGATGTTATGCGTGCGTTCACACACGGAACCTCGGTTTATAGTCTCATTCGAAGGAATGGGGAAAGATTGTTCTTAGAGGGAACAGAATTGTTGTGCCAAGCAAACTGAGAAAAGGGTGATACATATCACCCATGAAGGGCACCAGGGAATAGTGAAAACAAAAGAAAGGTTGAGAACAAAAGTGTGGTGGCCAGGGATGGATAGGGAAACAGAACACATTGTCAGAGCATGTCATGATTGACAGATTGTTAGCCGACCATCCCCACCTGAACCAGTTAGTGTTAGGAAATTTCCAGAGGGCCCATGCAAGATCTTGCTATTGATCTTCTTGGACCACTCCCAACAGGAGAGACCATACTTGTTGTGGTGGACTACTATAGTCGATTCTTTGAGATTGCAATTCTTAGGGCCACACAAACCAAGCACATTGTGCAAGCGATGGAGGGAATGTTTGCCAATGTCTGTAACGTCAGACAATGTACCACAGTTCGTTTCA
Organism: Conus betulinus; assembly: GCA_016801955.1. Lineage (NCBI taxonomy): Eukaryota > Metazoa > Mollusca > Gastropoda > Neogastropoda > Conidae > Conus > Conus betulinus. The sequence goes on from JADBJO010003422.1 coordinate 78,192, forward strand.
GAAGAGTTTGAAGCATTCATGCAGACAAACAACATTGAACACAGGCACACAACACCGCTTTGGCTGCAAGCCAACGGCGAAGTTGAACGTCAGAATAGAACACTTTTGAAGGTTATCAAAATAGCACATGCACAAGGGAAAGACTGGAAAAAGGAGCTGAATGCATTCCTACTGGGCACCGCAGCAGCACTCCGCATCAAACCACTGGCATCAGTCCTGCTGAACTGTTGTTCAAGCGGAAGATTCGAACCAAATTGCCTGAGGTAGATTCGAACACACGAGCCTCGCTCGATGAAGCAATCAGAGATAGAGATCAGGTGAAAAAAGAACAGAGGAAAGAACATGCAGACATGAAGCGCCATGCGCAGAACTCGGAAATCAGTGTAGGTGAGGTGAAGTGTTGGTTCAGCAGCACAGACAGAACAAACTGACCACACAGTTTGATCCAGAACCATACAGAGTGGTGGAAAAGACAAACACACAGGTCACTGTACAATCTCCAGCAGGGGTTAGGTACAGGCGGAACCTTGCGCACACCAAAGCCTACATTCATGAACAGGATGAGGAACAGGACATAAGTCACACACAGGATATAAGCCACACCCCCTCCACAGAACAAACCGCACTGAAGCCAGAAAGTCAGATAACACAAACTCAGAACCTGAAGCTAGAAGGTCAGGTCGAGTGATCCGCATGCCAGAGAAACCGAATGACTATGTGGTGGGCTAAGTTAGTATTATGTGTTGATTTTAATGTTGTAAATAGAGATTACCTGTTGGTCCATGATTCAGTCTGAAGGAAGAAAGGGAATGTTATGTGTTGTTAATATTAGATACATTTATGTCGGATATCTAGTCTGAAGAAGAAAGGGAATGTAGTGTATTGTATGTTTGTAGTAAAGACATTTTAGTTAGAGAGTAAGGTCAGAGAATGAGAGTTGGAGAGTAAAGGGATGAAAAAAAGAAGGATGTAGAAGCTGGAGTGGAAATAATGCATGTTTGAACTTAGAGTTTGGTATCGTGCTGTGAGTGTGCCTGGGAGCATGTGCTAGAATTGTACTCAGTAAGAGGAGACGATTCTACAGATATGGCATGTTGATTTTTATACACATGCAGATATGGCATGTTGATTTTAATACACATGCGGATATGGCATGTTCATTTTTACAGATTTTGATCAGTTCCTTTGTACTGCAATTCTTGTGGTTTGCGTTTGTGAGTTTGTCTTTGGTCAGCATTATGAATGTTGGTATGAAAAGTGTTTTCACAGCTTGTGTTCTGCTGATCTATAAAATATCTGAGAGGTCAGGATCAAATGTAGGATATGATGAATTGTAGCACTATTTTTTCTATATGAATAGTTTCAGAAAAAGAACAGTGTCTTTTTTTCATGTGGATGTTGGTCCATTCATCTATCTATATTTTGTGTTCAGATTCTCCTAATTGATAAGTACTGCACCATGTATGTTATAGATTGCTGCATTGCATTGTTATTAACCTGTTGCCTTTTGCTGTATTCTTCTTACCAACTGCCTTCTGGCTGACTCTGGGGAAAGGCCCAGTGATGGTGAGGAAAGACCCACTGAGCACAGGAAGAATCCTGTTGACTGCAAGAAAGACTTCAGAGGGCCCGTAAGACCTTGTGTCGAAAGCTGGGCTGTGTCTGGAGTTGTAGTTTTCACCTGTCAGTGTAAAGGCAATGAGTGGGGCTGCAGAATGTGTGCAGCAGTTTGCTTGGTGTGTGATGTCTTTTTTGCCGATGAGCTCTGCAGTCAGATGGATTGGTATACCCATGGGGGTGCTTACATGGAGGTTCTGTTGTGTCATGTCTGATGCTCAATGGCATGCCTGGGAGCAGTTATTTCCCTTGACATCTTCATGGAATGCCATGTGCATGTATGCACCCAATGTGAACATGGCCTAGGCTTCCAAGATGATGACAGGATTGGTCCCAGATAGCTGGCTTGTCAGTTGGGGACAGTACTTCTCTGGGTCCCACTGGCACCTTTTGTTGTCGTTTTTTTTTGTTGGTGGTGGTTTTTTTTTTTTTTCATGCAACAATTAACATTTAGGTGGAGGTGCATATCTGACCAATTTACCACCATCATATTTTCATTTCTTATACTAGGACACTGGGATTTAAATAGAATATAAAGTTCTGTTTTATTTGGAAGTAAAATTAGTGGGAAGATTGTAATATTGAGATGGACATATCTGTCCATTTTACCACTAATGCATTTCCATTTTTTAAATACTTGCATTGGGATTTAAAAGAAACATTCTTTTTTCTCTTGTAGTGAAATATAGTTAATGGGGAACTTGTAACATTGAGAAGGGCATAGCTGTCCACTTTACCACTGCTTATTTCCTTTTTAAAGTACTTTCACTGGCATTTAAAAGAAAAGTACTTTTCAGCTTTTTGTTGGAAGTTAGAGAAAAACTTGTAAAAATTAAGATGGGCATATCTGTTCATTTCACTACTTTTGGAATTTTTTTTTTTTTTTAAATACATAGACTGGGATTTAAAAGAAAAATTCTTTTTCGATTTATTTGGAAGGTAAGTTAGCCCAAAATTTGTAAGATTGAGAAGGTCATGTCTGTCCATTTTACAACTAATGTATTTTCTTTTTTTTTCCCAGATACTTATTCTGGGATTTAAAAGAAAAGTTAATTTGTTTTACTTGAAGCTAGTGAGAAACTTGTAACATTAGAATGGGCGTGTCTGTCCACTTAATGACTGTTGTATTTTCAATGTTCTATACTAGTTCTGGGATTTAAAAGAAAAGTTCATTTGTTTTCATTTGGAAGTTGAACTAGTCGGAAACTTGTAACATTAGAACGGGTATATCTGTTCACTTATCTTTAATTTTCTATACTGGTTCTGGGATTTGAAAGAAGAGTTATTTTGGTTTTATTTGGAAGTTGAAGAGAGTGTTATGGCTAAAACCTTAGTCTGTGCATTATAAATGTTTCAAGAAAAAGGGTGTTTTATATTATATATAATTATTATTATTAATCATTAAATATTGAAATCCTTTTTTTTTAACGTTCATGAAGTAGGGGATATTTATCACTGGCATCTGCTGGCTGGTGGTTATCTTGTTAGTCGTAATGTCACATTCAGAATCTGTTCAGCAGGAACTTGTGCACCAATCTGACCCACAGTTGGACACTGGGAATTCAGATCTTCCTGTGGCATAGGGAACATCTGGCTTTTCAGCATTCTCAGAAGAGTTATCGATTTGATGGTGTTAAATTCCCTCCTCTATTCAACTGGAATGGCTGCCCAGGTTGATCATGTCATCTGTGATGGATGTGAACCTGTAGTGTATCTGGTCTGTTTTGTTGGACTTCAAATTGAAGAAGACTCTCAGATACAGGCAGATGAGTAAAAAACTGAATACTAGCATTGAAAAGAAGTGTGTTGTTTCGCACACATATGCTTAACATCATTAAGCAGATTTATATCATCAGATTTATATCTATATACAAGTGCTTATTGGCTTTTTGTTGTTTGACAACTTTGGCTTGTATCATTGTATAGGTTTGGGATGATTGAAACGTGTGTATGTTTGATTATCAGTATTGACTTTTTTTTGGTTAGTTGTTTGGACTTGCATGTTTCTTATGTGTGTTACTTTGTTTTGCGGGGTTTTATTTTTCAGTGTATTTTTTATTTTTCTTTCTTTTTTCCTTTTTTTTTTTTTTTTTTTGAGTAGTTTTATTTCTTCACAGGAAATTAATGGCAAAGGAAAGTATTCAAAAAGGGGGAAAATGTGCCTCTTATTTACTATTTGAATAGTTTCCCTTGCCAGAGAATGTGTGAGCAAAGTTCTAGCAACTTATTCCACCTCTTCCCATTATCATTAATGATGATGTATCTGGAGGTTTTCATGCCAATACAATATGATTGCCATGGTAATGTGTGGTGCTACCCTAGCAATAAGAATGAAAATGTCCATTTTAACAAGAAAATATGATTGCCATGGCAAGGAATGATGGTACCCTAACAACAAAAAGAACTAAAAGATCCCTTGTTTATTAGAAAAAAAATGTGATTGCCATGGTAATGAGTGGTGCTACCCTAACAACAAAAAGATGTTCACTGTCACCCAGGTAATGATGTCATATCAATGAGTGATTGTGCTTTAATAATAACAAGGTGCCATCTAGAATGCTGGGGATTCCTGGTTCACCTGTGCCATGCTTTTGGAAAATCAACCATGCCTGTTCTTGGCTAAATTGTATATCTAATGAGAAGAAGAATATGATAATAATGATGATAATGAATTGTATTTTTGAAAGCTGTGCGGTGGTGTGTATGATCTCTGGCTGTATTCTGTACTATAAGTTAATGATTTTTTTTCTTTATAATGTGGAGTCTTGTGGCAAATTTTCTTTTCAAGCAGCTAATTCTGTCTCAACCTCTTTCTGCTCTTCCCCCACTCCCCTCACACAGCTTCCCCCACCCCCTTCCCAGGACTTCTGATTTAGTCTTAGTAATCTCTAGCAGGAAAGCAATGTTTGGTGGCAATGTGATAACTCTTTGAGGTTCTCAGGTTCTCAGACTGTGTGTGTTTCTGTGTGTGTGTGTGTGTGTGTTGATCACTCTTAGAGGATCTGTGTGTGTGTGTGTGAGAGAGAGAGAGAGAGAATCCTCCAGAATAGGGAAATTGTCCACTTGCATTTAGTGCTAGCTTCACATCGGACATCTTTTCTCATGGTCTCCCTTACAATGACCTGATTGCCCCCAGTGGACCGACTCTACTGAGGCTGCAGCAGGATAAGCTGAGGTGCATCTGTGTACGAAGGAAGTGGAATGAGGAATGCCACTGACGGTCAGATAGAAACCCAGCCCATCCCCATCTACCCCAACCACCACCCCACCCCCCCCCCAAAAGATAATCCACAGATTGAAGCTGAGGTTGACTACCGTATGTCAGAAACTCAGACTGTTCTCCTATTTGACAGTGACTCTCAAGTGTGAAGATTATGCTATGGAGCTTAGTTTGAGACCTGTCAGGACACAAAGCTTTATGACTTCCTTTGCTTGCTGACTTAACTTTATGTACGCTGGATTCACCAGACCCAAGAGATGGACCCCAGCTTTGCTGGTCAGGAAATCGGAGCAACACTTTCCAGGACACATCCTTGGAGTAGACGAATCTGTTGTTCCTTGTCTTCCTGCCTCATCGCACAACACTGTCTGAGTAGGAACCAGCTGGGATGAAAATTCCCACAATGATTGAAGTTCAAACCTGCAAACCACCTTGTTATTAACCCATGAGAAGAAACCCCTGAGCAACAGTGGCTGATGCAGAACAGGATGAATGGTTTGCTGGATTATACTAATAATTTTGAATGCTTTTTTTTTAATTCATCAGCTTGTTTGCCTTGTGAATAATGCTAATCAGAGATTTTTTTTCATTCCCTCTGGAAACGGTAATGGGTTTGTGAGAATTTGTAGTATACGTATGCTTACAATTTTCCTTTAGATAAAGTTGTATTTTTTCTTTTTTTAATTTTGTAAAGTGAGCATTAATCAGAATTTTGTTTTCTTTTCTTTTTAGGATTTTTGGAGAATGTAATTTCAAAGTGGAATTTTAGGTTTTTTATTACAAAAAAAACACGGACTTTGTTACTCCTCTTTAAAAGATTTGCTCCCAACAGATCAATAATAATCTGGTCTTGTGGGCATATCTATGGCCCAGTCTTCATAGCTTCAGATCAGACAGATTTATTTTCAACGTGTGTAGGGACTGTACCATAAACTGTCCAAAAAAGATGATATTTTTTCTTCTGAAAGGTATGTTCTGCTTCATTCAAGACAGGTTCAAGTACAACAGTCATAATGATTACCTAGTTCTAGAAATCTGAAAATATGCTTTTCCTTTGTCACATTGCTTTCACTCTATCTTCTTTTTTTTCTGGTTTTCAACCTTCATAAATTTCATGGGTGCTGCTGTTTGAATATTACAAAGGTAGCCTCATTTCAAAATGATTTCTTTTGGTCAAAGAGATGATCCTGATTTTTAAATGGTGTATCATTGTTTCTGTACGGGAAACTAGTGTTGTGCACATGAACATGAAATTCTGACTACAACAAACATGGATCAGGAACAAGCCAATGAAGGTTTGTCCTTTTTTTTCTTTCTTCTTTTCTGCACTTTTCAAAAGTAGGGAAACACTGAAAACATTAAAAAGAACAGTAATTTTGGGATTTTCTAATTAGTGAAAATAACTTAAAATGACTCACAGTTAGTACTTGTAGGCAGCTATAAAATGATCATGTTCTACAGATATATTGGTTCTAGATTTATTCTTGTTTCTAGGCCAAAGTTTCTTACGCTCACCACTGATTCATACATTGGTTCAATGAACAATAATAAAATACTGCTTTCAAAATATTTATTCAGGAATCCTGGACACACCTGTGGAATGATAACCGTGAGACACTAGTCTCCAGTCGACATAAACTGTTTTGTATCTTACTGATGTAACCAATGGCCGTGTCATTCAGGGTGAAAAAGATGCTCAGAGAAAGTGTATTTTCATGTTGAAATCAAAGAGCTGCTCTGGCTAGGTCTTCATAAGGATGTAAATTTCTTTTTAAAAGAGGTCAAAATAAATCAATAACGAAAAATATCAAGAGCTGATGAAAAATGCCAAGAGCTGATCTTTTGTGCCTTATCGACCATTTATGGCTACTCCAGTAACCCATTTTCTCACTCTATAACAAAACTGAGAGCCGCTGATTTCACACTGAGTCCTCTAACCTCTCAATGTTGTTTGTACATGATAGAAAAATCTATCAGATGATGGCTGGGAAAACAACTGAAACAGCCAAACTCCCAAAGTTGGTTCTTTGAGGAAAGCTGACATCCATAGCTGCCAACCTTCTGACCTCAAAATTGGGGAACCTGGGGATGAAAGGGTTTGGGTGGGCTGAGTATGGGTAGTAGTTATGCTTTTGACTGAAAACATTTTTAACCCCTTCTGTTCCAGTCAGGAGACACACATGGGGTTTAAAAAGAAGAGATGCATTTTCCAATATCCACATTCCATCATTTGGGCTATATTCTTCATCCCTATTCAAATATGAACCATCACCACCCCCGAACCCCATATTTTTTCAAGAAAATTTGGAATCCTGGATTTTTTCCATAAAATTCAGGATTTTAAAAACAGTCCCTTAATTATGGAAATTCCAGAAAAATTGCAGAGGATTTGCAGCTGTGTATAACTGAATATTGCTTCCAATTGAAAGGGAGATAAAGTATAGAGAGAGAATTACTTCTGCTTTGGGAAATAAAGAGACAGAGAGAACTTGAATTTGTACATGACCTGTTTTCATGAGTGCCTGTGCTTGCCTTTATGTTCATGTACTGTAATGCACATCCTAATTGCTCAAAAGCATTTTGTGAAAGTGGGGTCTTCCACTTTTGAACTAGTTATCAACCACTATCATGTGCACTTTTACATATAGACATTAAACCACAATTTGTATGCTGGCACCATTGCAAAAACAGTTCTTGCCTTTGTCTTCCAAATGGTAGTAGTTTTCTTCTGTTTGACTGGAGTGAATTCTCACAATTGTACTGCTTTTTTTGTGTAGGTGAATTCTCAGTCGGTCCTTTCACAATTCTGCCTGCACTTTCACTCGCTCTCTCTCCATCCAGCCCAACCCCCTTCCTCCCAGCCCTTCCCTTTCTCTTTATCATCAGATTTTCCGGAAAATCTCTACAAATTGACTGTGAAATTCAAGCGGAAGGTAAGCCCAAGAGGGAATTCCTGAACAAAACAAATAATGTTTCAATTCTGATTTAAGACTACAATTTCTGAAACAGGTAATTCCAAAAAAATTATGGAAAAGGTAAGCAAAGTGGGAATATCATGAAAAAAAATTGGCAATATAATCCAAGACTATGACAGAAACATGAGATCACCCATAGATGATCACTGTCTGTTTCCAGGAGGCAGAATGTGAAGATGTCAGATGATCAGAGGGCAACTTGAAAGACTTGATAAGATGGTGGAACTTTCTGATCCTCCCAGAGCCTCAAAAGTTGAGTCTGAAATGGAAAGGGTCCTCATTTGCGAAATACACCCAGAATCAAAGATGATGAAAAACATCGCCCCCTCTCCCCGCCCCCCCTCACTGCCCTTCCCCAGTATGTAAAAGGATTAAATGTTCCCGCAGATTGTGTCTTAGATTATGCTATGTGACAGGATACTAACATACATGATTTGTGTTGTGTGTATGTGTGTACATACATACATCTTCTGTCCATGACGGGACATTACTCGTGTATTGGTGTTTCTTTGTGTGTGTGTGTGTGTGTGTGTGTGTGTGTTCCTTTAAAGCATGCCTTCATATATAGGACCTTGGATTCAATTCTTATCTAAACTTCAGAGCAGGATAAGTAGAGGCTGGGGGGGGGGGGGGGACGATTAACATCAATGTTTGAAGAAAAAAATAACATGATCTGTAGCCTCACTGTTTTATAGTTTTAAAGACTATCCCTAGAACTATTTCAGTATTTGGATCCAGAGAACTATGCTTTAACCAATGAGGCGAACCTTGCCCTATTTCCAGATGTAATTAGGACTGGAATGTCAGACCACTACATCCCTGCCCACCCCCTCCCCCTTCTGCTAATGAAAAATCATGAAAACTTCTAATCCACAGGACTTGCTTTGGGTAGAACATGACATTAATAAATTCTTTTTTCTCACCTGAATGCTACACCTTTTTGTTTCTGTTTAGTTTTCCTCTGTATGTGTTTTTCTGCTTGGCAAAAAAAATCAATGGGTGTCAATTTATACATTCAAGATTTTCAACATTACATGTTACAATATGTAGCCCACAAACTGGCATCACCTTTTTATTTATATATATATATATATATATATGTAACATGTATATGTAACATTTACACATTTCAAAACCCTTTTTTTCTGTTATTTTCATTTTTGTTTACACAGCTTCCCCATTCCATGCTCACACAGATGTTCACCACAAGCATCAACATTTTTTTTTTAATAATGTTGTACATGATTTAAGTAAAAGTTGATAGGACAACAGTGTAATTAAAAACACACACACAAAAAAAGCACTGATCATCTTGGGTAGGATGAGGTTCCTGCTCACCAATCATTTTCTACCACACAACTGGATCATGAGTAATGATTAGAACATTTCTTCTGCATGGACTTGGGGAATCTTCATATCATCAAACCCCCACTAAAATCAACATGATTGCAGGGTTAAGTGTACCAGGAGAAAATCTTGCAATGCTAAAAATATTTTCGTACTGTGGATCTTCTGAATCGCGATGCCACCACCTATAATACTTTCCACTCATATGTGAAGGTAAGAGTCTTGTACACTTATACACACTGCTATATCAATTATAATGCACAAATGGGCATCACAACAAATTCATTGACCAGTTTCACTCTTGCCATTTCCACATGTGCACACACACACACGCATGCACACACACACAGACACACACACGGCAATCACATTTAACGAATTAACTGCAATTTAGCAATGTCCACCTAAGTACAACACTACACACAACACTGCAGGGACATGACCTTTGTGGCCCATTAAACATATTCTTATGTAAAACACGCATCCTGGTTCAGAGCCACAGACACAAGTCCACCTTATTCATGAGGAAAAGCTTTACAGAGTGTATTAAAGCACCAACTAACCTGGGAACCTGTTGCCTTAACACCAATCAGAGATGATGCAATATGAGGCTGCATTTAGCCTGTATTTATATTTACTTAAGGATGCTTTCAGGCCAGATGTTTAATACAGAAAATAAGAGTGGTTACCCAACTCCCTCAAAAAATACATCGAACATACCGCAGTGATATCTGTTCTTTGCATTCTTCTGTAAGTTCAGTGTCTTATCTTTATTTGTATTTGATGATGCCAGAATTAGTTTCAGCAACACATTTTGTGTCTGCCAGTCCTCTTTGACAGGAATTTACGTTGCCGTCTTGAAACAATCTTTCTAAGTCTGTTTAATTCCCTATATGATAAAAAAACGTAATTTTTTGTTTTCATTCTGAGCATTTTTCAATACTTGTTTTTTTCTTTATCTTTTTCCTGCCTCTTTAAAAAAATGACTTTGATGACAACAGTCAAACCATTTTTCTCCATTTCGTTTTTCACTTTTGTTCTCAACTCGCTGTCTAATCTAATGTCCACTTATAACCCCTTTGTGACTTTACAAAGATCACAAAACCTTACAACTCATGTCAAATCCTCACACTTTGTTTGCCTTTTTTCTTACCCAGTCTCAACTTTAATCCATGCTCACTCCATTTCACATACGCTCAAGACACGCCCGCATGCTTGTTATGACGGAGGCTTTGCATTCTGTGTGGCTGGTGGCTGCATCTTTTCATTCTGCTCCTGGATGAGCTTGATGCGGCGACGGTGGTAGTGCTGCCAGTGCAACAACTGCTGGTCATCAATGAATTTGGCACATGGCGCGCTGACGAGCTCTTTGCGGAAGTGCTCATACTGTAGAAGGTCCAGCATGTGCAGGCATTGCGGGTATCTAAAGACCAATCACAATGAAACATAATCTTTTTTGTGTGCTTTTTAGCGGACGGAACCTATGCACACCCACACATACACAAAGCCAGAATTACAAGCATAAAACTACAACGCAATATGTTAATAAGATTATACTAAGAAAGAACAAAAGTAAGAGGGAAAGGAGAAGAGAGAGGGGAACAGGGATAGGGAGCTTAAGGGAGTTTAGGAGAGAGGTCAGGGGGTAAACAGGCAGGCAAGTGGGGCGGAAAAAAGTACGAAATAAGGATCCTTAGGTGCTATCGGAGAAGATGTTCTTCAAATAATACTATTAACACTTAGTACATATAAATCATGATGGTAAAAATACAAGCTAACTTACAACCAATTAGAATAATTCTGCAAGGAAGACTTTAACTTTTTCGCAACATGCCACAAGAATGATTGTGTTGCCCGACTTACCACTCAGCGACATGGGGCAAAAATACTTGCGGCAAACGATCTGTCACTCAGGATATGTCGCGAAAATAATAGCAATGTTCTTCTAAAAAACACATATGACCGAATTGCCCAGAGAACTTTTGACCAGTGGTGTCAACACACAGACACAGTCCTTCCTACATTACATACATCATACCAGTTAGCAAGCTACTAACAGTCGATTTAATTGGTTAATTTGAAGAGAAAGCAACCAATCCATTAGCGTCTTCAAGTACTGAATCAGTGCTCCTTGTTCGAAGTAAGTCATTTTCAACTCAATCAAACAACAATAAAATAATTATTTTGACTTTTAAAACATTTATCATCAAGGAGATGAAAGATAGCTCTATTTCACTGTACAAAAATGAAGTCACTGTCGAATTTTGGCTTTTATGGAAAATAAATTCAAAATGGTCAAAATCAGGTGTCCTGAGGGAATTTCAGTACTGAGACTGCAGTGTTAACTTGGCACACAGAGCAGAACGAGGGTCTGTGTTGAAAGTGTTAACTGTGAAATTCTGTATACTGTGGAAATGATTATGGAAAGAATCCATTTGCCTGTGTGGCAATGATTATGAAAAAAACACACACACACACACACATACACACATTTGCATAAAATATTATAGCATACCGTGGCAATGGTTACTTAAAATTGTATGCCTGGTTATTCAGAATGCTGTTAGCATGATTAATTAAAAAAAATCATATACCCTTGTATCCAAATTGTTAGGGCAGTCATAATGCTCACACACACACACAAAATACTCACACACACACACACAAAAACACACACACACACACACAAAATACTCATGTGCTAATCAGATATTTCGAATAACGTTAAAGCGACATGCAACAAAAATCATTCATTAAAAATAGTCTGCTGTGTGTGAGTGGCTTTTTTCATTGAGATATTTACTTAATTTACCACACTGTGCTTGCTTGAAATATTTAACCTATCGTAGAAATGGTGAAGCCAAGAAAAACACTTACTTCAGATACTTGGCGTAATGTGGCTCCTTCCAGTACAACAGGTATTTGAGGTAGTTGATGAAGTTGGGTTCCTTGAAGTAACCTCTCTGGGCCAGGACTGGAAACCAGATCATATGCATACACTTTAACATATTTCATACTGGTCAAGTGCTTCACTTGGTTTAATTTTATCTAGGCAGTTCATTCTGCCAGATAAAACTCTTTAACGTAAAAAATGTTCAGATCCCAAGTGCACAGGTCATGGTGTTAAAAGCCCAGCTGACCACTGGAGCCCATGTCAGGGCTTCAAAAGCAAACACACTTGCACAACCATGAAAACCATTCTCATCTTCAAGTTTCCTTTCTGCAACTTTGCACACGCTGGTAAAAATTATAATTTGAACTCTGATATATAATCTAATTTCACAAATGTTCTGATTTCTGAAATGTATGAAATTGATGAGACTAATCTACCTGGCCTGAGCAAAATTATCCACTGTTTCCTGTTTTCCATCGTTGTTCTGTAACCTATAACAAGCATCTTCGCCATTGTCCACGCACTGATAATCATTCCTGATAGCTTAAATTATCGACCCAGCTGTCACAGTCAAGAACAATGCACAAAGAAACACTTACAGTTGAGGTAATTGGGATTTCCCAAACACTGCACAAACCCAGCTCCACTTGAAATCTGTGCTTCTGTTCTTCTACATCTGCAATGGATAAAATTAGAAACAACTGGTTAGAAATAAGTGACAAGCAACGAGAAAGAGAATGAAAGAGCAACAAAGTATAAGAAAATTCAAATCAATTCTCCATTAAACACAGCCAAAAATTCCATTTTCGGATTAAAGTCACAGTCTATAACTGGTGGGCCATCTGTCTAACCCCACCTTTCTCTTTTTTTCACCAACAGGTCATCACTGCATATTCAGAGCCTATTTCTGGACACTCATTATGTGGATGTTTTTCTGGGAAGGGAAACGTCCTTTCACATCATAGAGAGACTGGGCAACAGAGAATGGTCACCAGATGCCTTATCATTGGGACAATCTGTGCCAGGAGTCGGTGAAGCCTCTCCCTCTCCCTTTCTCTCTGTCTCTCCCTATCTCTCTCTCTCTCATTCTCTCTCTCTGTCTTTTGCAAGAATGCATTTAGAAGGACTATAGTCAAAGAGTGGACTCTCAAATGGTATTTGATCAGATGACACCTTGTAAACAACAGGAAGAAAGACGGCCCAGACAGCTGATAACACAATACTGTTTGCACAGTGTACTAGAGCAGGTCTTGACTAATTAATACCAGTGAAAGTTCCACTAGATCAGATGATTGTTCTACCTTCCCTTTTATTAACATTAATACTTAGTTTCCTACAAGCCACATACAGTTCTGTCTCTCTCCTTTCTCTTTCTCTCAGCATGCATGCATGTGTTTGGTGTTCAGGGTCTCTCTCTCTCTCTCTCTCTCTCTCTCTCTCTCTCTCTCTCTCTCTCTCTCTCTCTCTCTCTCTCTCTCTCTCTCTCTCTGTATTTCCTCCACTCTTGGCCCTATGGTTCCATCACCCTCACAGTAGACCTGTGTCAGTGCAATCCTGATTGTGTGGCATACCTTGTTACTTGTCAGCTAATTTACTATGATAAATTTGACCATGACCACTGTTGCTAAACTTACAACTGACACAAGCCTGTTGAGATACGGACTGGATTGGTCCAACCTCAGCCAAATGACTGACGACGCAAATTTTGAGTGGACCAACATGATGTTTCTGAAACTTGGTGATCCGCCTATGTTATGGCTACCTGATGGTCTACATATTCAAGACATTGTAAAGTACGTATGTACATGTGCCCATTTCTACAAGTATATAAAAATGCAGCCCATAAGCATATTTTGATCATGAAAAATTTATGTTCAGCTGTCATTTTCCAAACAATGGAGAGAAAATCACTGAGCTACACCTCTTTAGATATAATCATTTATGTATGTATTTTTACTTTTAGAAATGGTGAAGTGTTTTCTGCTACCATCTGCGTCTTTAACAGCATTCATTAACGTACATGTTGGACTTCAAAAACATACTACTGCAAATCGTCCATCTGATTCACCGGAATTTAATTGCCCAAATCCTGTGCTGTGAAAATTTCGTTTTAATGAACAGTCCACCACCACTCACCAACTGGTACAAACAAATCTCTCCTGATGTCCTTCGACAAAGGGAAGCAAGTGGATATGGCTATTTTGGACCTCTCAAAAGCCTTTGATACAGTACCCACAACACAACCATCTCCTCCATA
>JADBJO010003422.1:97500-120000 GCA_016801955.1 Conus betulinus
CAGGGGGTTTGTTGTGTTTGATTTAAGCTGACTTACTAATGATTTATTCACTAGTGATACTAAACTTTCTTTATATAGTTTTTTTTTTTTTTTTGTTTGTTTTATTTTGTGTGTTGTTAGAACTATTAACTAACTTCCTAGTACTGTATCTTCTATAATTCAAGGCTTAGCCATAATTCTGCTAATTGTTGCCTGTAACTGGAAGTGGAGTGTCAGCCAGTTTCAGTAGCAAAGACCCTTCTCTTCAGAAAACTAAAAGTAAAAAGGATTCAAGCAAACTTTGATTTTGAATCTGAACTCAACTCAAAACAGGACTAAGCTATGGGTTGCAGGGTGGGGTTGGTGAGGTCAGAGCTGTTCTGGTCAGCGTTAATCAAGAGCTGTGCAACACAGTTGGCTGGACTTTCAAGTCTTATTAAATGTTTACGGTGAAGACTGACCGATATTGTGTCAAAGATAGCAAACTAAAGAGTTTATCAGGCAAGAGAAGCTTCATATAACCAACTGATTAAACAGCTTCACTTGTTTCTGTGCCACACTAACAGGTACCGAACAGTGCCAATATTTCATCGATAAGCAATTGTGACTTGATCAAATGTATTTTGATAAATCCAATAAATATGAGGAAGGGAATTCTTAATTAGAACAGAAAGAATGTGGTTGGACTACGAGTTGCACACAGTGAATGAGGCACTGAAGTATAGATAGTGCTGTTCCTGATGTATATTTTTCATTGCATTTATCTTGTGCTTAGCTATCCTGATAATAATATTAATACTAGCATGATGCACATCCATTGAACAAGTTGCCTCCTAGATCTTTGTCAAGACATGCTGTAGACAGATGTGCTAATCACACTGATCCAAAGACAGTGCTTTGATCAACAATGTATCTTATGGGTATTTTAGATCTCTGCCCTTTAGTTTTCCTCACATTTTGTTTTTCTCTAAGTCTCATTTTCTCTCTCTGTCTGTCTCTCCGTCTCTGTCTCTGTCTGTCTGTCTGTCTGTCTGTCTCTCTCTCTCTCTCTCTCTCTCTCTCTCTCTCTCTCTCCCTCCCTCCCTCCCTCCCTCTCTCTCTTAATCACTGTGATCTGTGTTACACACACACACACACACACACACACACACACACACACACACACACACGCGCACACACACGCATGCGCAAGCCCGTGCACACACACATCTTTATATAGAAGTAAGGTCTTTATCACAAATTCCACTATGCATATATACTTGTACTAGTTACTTGATTACCATATATTTTCCAGAGGCAGAAGTAATGCCGCGGACACCTGCGACCGCGTCAGGATTTTGTCCAGATCCGTGACCGTTGAATTTCTCAAGTTGGTGAAGATATCCACATCAGCCGCACAAGGTACTTTGTTTAGCGCAGGTTTCTGGCTGAAATGTGGTGAAACTTCGAAGAAGGGCAAAGCAGTGCCACCGAGGGCTGTGCTGGCAGGGTGTCTGGTTGAAAGCTGCCAGAGAGTGAGTCATTGCACATCGACGGAGCAATGTGCCTGGGACTGTGCCAGTGTCTGATCGAATCCCTGCCCTATGTGACTGTGGTGGTGCTGCCGCTGCTGGGGGCCTTCCTTGGGGTGGAGGTGGTGCTGAGGATCTCCCTTCTGCTGGGTCTGCATGCGGCCATCATCAGTGTCCTGCCTAAACCATGGGTGAGAGTGGCGAGATGTAAAAACATGGTCGGAAAGTCAACTGATTTGGTGGCTCTTCTCAATAATCACTCAATGACTTCTTTTTTTTTAATCCAGTGAACATGGGAGGGAGCTGTAATCATTGTTGGAGATTATAAAAGTTTAGCGTGTATCACACTCAGAGGTATTAAAAAAAAAAAAAAAATCATGTGCAGAAAGTTTTCTGAACGGGGGTAGTATCGTGAAAGGTAGGTACTTAAACTAAAGCTCACATCACGCTCAGAAATATTGAAAAATATCATGCGCTGAAAGTTTTCTGAAGGGGTAACATGCAAAATAGGTTGAGTCAAGGGGTAGGAAAAACCGCATTGAGCTGAAAATGTCATCTTGTATAGTTGTAAAAGCAGACACTGCTGAGGATACTTCACTGCTGCCTCTTACACAAATGTAGGCTTGTTGTCTTGGCATCGCCTGTCTCTGAGGCTTTTATCACCATGTGCCCTTGCTTTTCACTGTTTACCAGTCCCATCACTGAGTAGGTGAACTTGACCAGTGATGACTGAAGTCCACAGAGGCCTTACCATTCTTGATGTAATACCACTGCTGCAGTGTCAAGTTGATGACCATATTTGTCAAACAGTTTTTTTGTTCACGTGCTTTTTAAGTGCAGAAATAACATTGGGAATAAGAATATGAAATCTCCCTTTCATTGTTTGAAGAGGATATATATAAAAAAAAAAAACAACTCTTATATGATCATTGAAGGTATGAAATCCCAGTGGAAAAAAAGTCTGAAATGAACGTTGTTGTGTGTGAATACCCTGCCCTAACAAAAAGACCTACAACACTGTTAGATCCCTCACTGTCTCTGTCTGTCTGTCTGTCTGTCTGTCTGTCTGTCTGTCTGTCTGTCTCTCTCTCTCTCTCTCTCTCTCTCTCTCTCTCTCTCTCTCTCTCTCTCTCTCTCTCTCTCCGCCGTGCCTCTCTCCCCTTCCTCCTACCTTCCTTTCCTGTCTCTGCCCCTCCGCCCTTTTTTCTCTCTCTTTTCTCTGTGTCTCTACATCTCTGCGCTCTCTCTCTCTCTCTCTCTGTCTCTCTCTCTCTCTCTCTGCACTCCCATCCCCACCCCTTATCATCTTTCCCATCCCTAGGGCTTGCCAGTAAATTCAGATGTTGGAATATTCTGTGCCAGATTCTTTCCTCCCCTATCTTCAAGCCATGGTCTTTGTGTCGCTGGCGGTGTGTCCCATGGTGTGGTTGCCGTGGCCGGTGGTGTGGCTGTACGGCCTCCTGATGGGGTTGTCGGAGCCTCTGCTGCTGGTGGCGGAGGTGGTGCTGATGCAGAATGTGGTCATGAGATGCGGACAGCGCCTGGCCGAAAAGAAAGATAGATGATGATGAAGATGCTCTTTGTGTAAGGTAAGTGCCGGTGTTGGTCGTTTGTAGGTGTGCTGGCTTGCTGTCAGAAAAGATTGATGATGACTAGGATGCGTCTCTGTGTAAGGTGAGTGCGGGTGTTGGTCGTTTTAGATGTGCTAGCGCCCTGACTGAAAAGATTGATGATGACAAGGATGCGTCTCTGTGTAAGGTGAGTGTGGGTGTTGGTCGTTCTAGGTGTGTTAGCTACCTGGCTGAAAAGATTGATGATGACGAGGATGCGTCTCTGTGTAAGGTGAGTGCGGGTGTTGGTCGTTCTAGGTGTGCTAGCTACCTGGCTGAAAAGATCGATGATGACGAGGATGTGTCTCTGTGTAAGGCGAGTGTGACTGTTGAGAGTTCTAGATGTGCCAGATCCCTGTCTTTCGACAGATTATCCTTGTGTGTGTGTGTGTGTGTATAAATGTGTGTGTGTGTGTGTGCATGTGCAGGTGCGAGTGTGCATGTGTGTGTGTGTGTGTACCTGTGTGTGTGTGTGTGCGCACGAGTGTGTGTGTGTGTGTGTGTGTATGTGTGTGTGTGTGTGTGTGTGTGTGCGCGCGTACGTACGTGTGCACGCGATTGTGTGTGTGTGTGTGTGTGTGCATGTGTGTATGTGTGTGTGGGGGGGGTTGAGTTTCCTGCTGAGCAGATTTTTTTACTCTCTTGTTTATGAAACAGATATAATGGTTTACTTCATGTGGTTGCTTCTTTAGATGCTGAATGCACTATATATACATGGATGTGGGTTAGAATAGATAGTCTTTCCATGCCATCTTTATCAATCGGTGACTGTGTGTGTGTGTGTATGTGTGTGCATGTGCGTGTGTGTGTAAGAGAATGTGTGTTGTGTATTTGGGTGCACTTTTTTCAATTTCTTTGATCAAAGCACCTAGAGAATGGTATTTGTGGTGCTGGTTAAGTCATGATATGTGTATGTTGATTGTTTGGAAATCCTTGTCTTGTCAACAAAGCACATTTTTCCAGTATGGCGAAACTTCCCTGGTCAGATCCTCTGAAAGAACTTCCCTTTAAATTTCAAAACTTGCTTTGTTTTTGTTGTTTACTTTTTCATGAGATACTTTGTACTCCATGCACTGCCCCAAGAAAGAATTTCTCTCTTTGATCAGCATCATCGCCTGTCACACACCCCAGAACATAGGCCCTCTATTAGAGCCCTCTGTCCTGGATCTTCCTGTCCAGCTGTGCCCAGGTGTGTGTCCCACTTGTTTAGTGTCTGCTTCGAGGTTCCCATGCCACATATTTCTTGGTTAGTCTCTCTTCTGATTGCCTTAGGATTCCACTTCAAAGCTTGTCTGGTGATGTTTGACACAGTTTCCTGGTTATGTGCCTGTTCCACCCTGATCTTCTGTTGATTTGGTAATCACCTGGTTGATGGTTGGTAAGTTGTTAAATGTTGCTAGTGGTGGCCCGCCAGTGGATGTGGGAGAGTTTTCTGGAGCAGCTGTTGATGCACTCATTTGATGTTTTTTTCTAGTGTGTTTGTCCATGTCTCTGCTGCACATAGTGAGACATACTTCATGTTGGAAGTAGACGGTTTTTCTTTGTCAAGTTTGTGCTCTGGGTTACTTCCTCCTTTCCTGATAGGCCCAGGTTTTTTTTTTTTTATGTACAGGATTGTTGGAGGTCATGATTTAGAGGATCCACTGTAGGAGAATGCTTGCAGGTTTTTTGTTCACGTTTCTGGTGATTATGTTTTAATACGCACATGGCTTGAGATGCATCATATGTTGTGGTGTGCATGAATGTCTGCAAGTAAGACCAGCCTGTTAATTTTGTAGCGATCAATCATTCACTGCACAGCGACGTCTAAGGAAATGAAAAAGGTCGACTCACCTAGCAAAAAGAAGCAGGCATCAAGCAGTCACAAAAGGAGCAGGATATCGACTGCTGAGGAGGAGAATCAGAAGGAAAGATTGCATTTGCATCATCATGATTTATATTTTGCACCCGTTGACCTTTTGAAGATCTCCATCAGATAGCATCATTGGTGTGGGGCTGCTGCTGCCCTTTCAGTCAGAGCAAATTACTAAGAAGAAAAAGTCGGGGGGGGGGGGGGGGGGGGGGGGGGGGGGGGGGGGGGTTGCATTTTAAGGAAGATGAATAGTTTGGTGATCAAAGTACACTATTTTTCAGGGCATCATCATAATCTTTTCGGCTGCCTGTTATGCTGTGGCCGGCTCTGGAGCCTGGGAACTGTACAAGAACAACACATCATTGCAGACACATGTGAGGGGTCGTTACATTCTTTTTAACCATCAGAAAGAAGAAAAAAAAATGAAATGTTTGAAACACATATGAACAAAGACTGAGATGTGCGAGTGGGGAAGGCATAGTTCACTGGCAAGCGCGAAAAGTTACAGAAATAATGCAAAAGAAATAACTGTATGGGACGTCCTGAAGATCTTATTGCAGTTAGTGATGTTCACAGAGGCTCGATGAAGAAGTTGAAGTTGTTCAGAGGAGCGATTGAGTTTTTACGTCATATTTTGGTAATGTTCTTCTGAGATTTGACTTTATGGTGTGTGTGCAGGGGAATAAGTGGGGGGGGGGGGGGGTGAGGGGGGGTTTCCAGGTTTAGATTATAGGAGATAGAAGATGGGTGGATGTTGTGTTTCAGATTGCTGCTGATTGTGATTCTGCTGTTTGTGGCTGTTCACAACATGTTCTGGATGGCTCGGGAAGGTAAGCATGATTGTGTGTATGTATGTATGTGCTTACGTGAGTCTGAAAAATGTGTGGAGTATTATTGCCCACCATATGACAATCAGATACTCTGAATACTTCCACTACCAAAAAGCACTCCATAAAATATTCATATATAGAGGTTTTATGCAGTGTTTTTTTAGTTTGTAGATGGGAACTGCCGTTAACAGGTAAGATCAACTTTGACAGGATGCACCTGGCAGTAACTCTTTTTTTTTTTTTTAAATGTTGGTTGGTCGCTGAGTCCTTCTCCATGCCACATCAGTGACATTGCATCCAGCCACATGTTCGGTCCCCCATCCACAGCCATGGCCTGGCATATCCGTCCACAGCCCTGGCACCAGCAATCTACAGGGAATGGAAAACTGTCAAGCCGTCATGAGGCAACCCACCAGAGGGGACACTGCGCTGCTTGCTGCCCAGTCACTTCAATGTGGTTCTGATCCAGCATATTTGGGGCACCACCTGCTAAGCCCCCTGTTAATGACAATAATTGCATAGTCACGGAGCCAGTGTCAGTGAGCTGCCCCTCCACAAGGCGCCAGTATGTCTGTCCAACGACGGTCCCCATGAATTTGCTGATAACCGCTGATCCTGACAGAACCTCACCAGGGGGCATCAATGTGGAGAGGAATGTGAAGCAAGAGAGCAGGGCATGAAGGGTCACAAAATTTGATACTTTTTATTTAATGCCGATTGATGAGGATGAGACGATAAAAACATCCTATTTCCATACTGATCCAGGTTGCATGACCTAGTTGCACCCTACACATATTTTCATTACATGTCCTGGCATCGACCAGGCCTGAGAGATACAGACACCTGCAGTGTTGGTCAGGAAATTGGAGAAGAACACTCTGAGAGATGCATCCATTAAGTGGATGAAACTTGACTGTGCTGTCCCATTTTCCCAGCTGAACCCACCGTAGCAAACTCATCAGAGCTTCAGCTTGTTTTAAGGTATCAAAGTTGAAATGACCTGTTGGTGACAATGAAAGGTCAGTTTTGACAAGGATGGACCTAGAATGAAAGCACACACACACACACACACACACACACACACACACACACACACACACACACACACACACACACACACACACACACACACACAGGCGCGCATGCACACACGCCACACCTATACACATATTCACTCACATACGTATACATGCACGCACACATACACACACACACACACTCACACTCACAGACACACACACACACATAAACACACAAACACACACACACACACACACACACACACACACACACACACACACACACACACACACACACACACACACTCGCTCACTCACACTCACGCACACTAACACTAACACAAGACATACGCACATTTGCATGCACACACACACACATCTACACGACCCACACACATATATACACACATCCACCCCCCCCCCCCCCCCCCCCACTAACCCGCTTGTACTCATACACATGTGCAATACACACACCCACACATGCATAATATCAAACTTCGAAGATGGATATTTAGACATTGAAGCGCACAACATGGAACAGATCTCATTTTGAATACTTAAAACGTTTTTCTGACTTTCACTCCCAAACCTTTAGGTGTGATCAGCGACGCAGCAGCCTTCTGTACGCTGTGCATGGTGTCGGTACTGGGGGCCATGTCCCTGGAGACTCAGTACATCCGGAACCCATTGGATGAACCAGTGGAGTGGAGGAGGTGCAGTGTGGGAGTCGGGTGCAGGAGAGAATGCAGGGGATGGAGATGTTGGTCAGAGAGGAGTGGGGTGTACCCAACAAATGACCAGATGCTCTGTTAAATGGTGTTTTCAGGAGAACTGAACCTATGCAACGTTAATCACCACTTTGCATGTATACTTGGGGGGGGGGGGGGGGGGGATGAAGACAAAAGATGGGAAAGGTTTGTGTGTGATTCTGTCATTGCAAAGAAACAGATTCAGTGTGAATGTGTAGGTGAGAAAGTGTGTGGGTGTGGGTGTGGGTGGGTGTGTGTGTGCTTACCCCTTTACATAAACTTCCTTTTGTGTTTTCCCTGCTTTTGTGACTAGATTTTAAATTTGTGTGTATCTTTGGTGTTAGTGTTTCAATATAATAGTAAGTGTCTTAGTATTGGTTTTGTGCCCTGGGTTCACAGAAGTTCATCTGAAGAAGTTTACTAAATGCACAAAAACGGACAGCATGGCCTCAACTTGCTTGCAGAGAAATTAAAGGCTGCTATTTTGCACAACTATTTCAACTTCCCCCACTTTTTTGCTTCCTTCATCACCCTTTACATTGCTTATGAACAGTAAGGGTACAATTCCATTTGTTCTTTTACAATCATGGATACAGCACAAATTGCGTGTGTGTGTCTTTGTGTTTGTGTGTGTGAGTGGGTGTGTGTCAGTATGCACCCTTGTTTGTAGGTGCATGGTACTTATTGTAATATTCTTCGTATTGGTTTCATTTACTTTTTTTTTTTTTTTTTTAACCTTTTCAGTATTTGTGTAAGCGTTTAAGGCTTATGATTTAAGATTAAGTGCCATAATCATTATTATTATTATTTATTAGTAGTAGAATAAAGAGGGAATGATTCAGTATGTCTGGCAGCAATAGTTACAGTTGGGTAAACGTTTTATGTTGACTGAAGGATGTAGTGACAGTGTTGTCCAAGGCAGATTAAAACATGAAAGTGCCCATAATTTTCATTATTTTTTTTTTTTACTTTTTGTACCGGTTTTGACACTGAAGTCACATAGGAGTCATACCCAAGGCAAGTTTTAAAGTTCACAACGGCTGAGAGGGAACAGCTCATGGAACTTTTCAGAGAAGATATGGTTTTATATGAAATGCACTCATCATCTGTGTCTAGGGAAGAACTGCTGTTCTTTGTGCTGGTCATGCAAGAGAAGGATAAGAAACAGCACTTCTTTTTCACCAACAGTTCTGAGTGAAGTGGTGCCAGTACTGAAACAGAGGGAAATGAACAGCTTCCTGTGTTAAAACGTACGCAATTCTGTATGGCGTCACTGCCTGTCTGGTACACACACAAAGTTCCGCTGGATACTGTAACAGATGCCGTATTTGTACCATAACCGTAAATGGACAAATGAAATTGCACTTTGAAGTTTCACTATCAGCAGCTTGTGATTCAATCAGTAATTGACCTTCATTTCCTTGATCAGCTACTCGTATTTCAACCAGTCGGAACATGCCCTTTTTGATATACTTGCAAGTTTTGGCAGACTGGAATGACTTTCTCTGTTCATTCCATACATGTGCATATTGAAAGTCTGAAAGTCATTCACAGTGTTTTAATAATTGATTCTAGTGTTGTGAAGAAGTAGAGGGTTGGACAGGTGATTGTGAAGAAATAGAGGGTTGAACAGGTGATTGTGAAGAAGTAGAGGGTTGGTAAGGTGATCGTGAAGAAGTAGAGGGTTGAACAGGTGATTGTGAAGAAGTAGAGGGTTGGACAGATGATTGGTAAGAAGTAGAGGGTAGGACAGGTGATTGTGAAGAAGTAGAGGGTTGGACAGGTGATTGTGAAGAAGTAGAGGGTTGGACAGGTGATAGACAAGAAACAGTGTGGAAGACTAGCAAGGAAATGGTTCTCAGATAAGAGCAAAAGTGAATGTAGAATACTGTCGTATCTTCAGATTAGAGAACGAAACAATACTGAATGTAGAATACCTCATTGTTTTCAGAATGTCCGTAAAGGCAGCAGGCTCTTTCAGAACAAATTGTCTTCAGAAAAAATCTGACTCTAAATCTTTTTTTTTCAGTCTCCTGTTCCATGCTGTCTCAGTGACAGTATTCCCATGTCATTTATTCTGAATCTACATACACAGCCACATTGTCTCATTCTGTCCACTTAAGGGCATGTTTCCAACAGAGTTTGCTGCTGTTGAAATTTTGGTGCCTCTTTCAGGATGTTTGTGTACAGAAAAATTCTGTGCAGTGATTTTTTTTTCTTATTGTCTTTTTTCTTCATGCATTCTTGGTAGCATAACTCCCATGCTACTCATACCAGCTCCCCCATCAAAGCCACACACAGGCTCATCCAGTCACAGCCTCAGCTTCATCAGTCCTCAGGAAGCAAAGAAAATCATGCTCGTGAGGCAACCTACCAGAGGAGACACTGCACTACTGCCGGGTCTCTTTGGTAGTAGTGTTCAGTGGGGTCTGTTCCGATTGAACAAACTCAAGACATTGGTTTCTTTGATTCTGATGATTGGTGTTGGTGTGGCATATATTTTAACTGACAGTAACTTTGTGTGTTTGGTGAACATAAACAAGACACTGGTCTGTCTGATTTTGATGATTGGTGATGGTGTAGCACAGAATTTAATTTAATTGACAGAAACTTTTGGTCTGTGTCTTGTTTTTTTAAGTAACAGGATAAAGCACGATATTAACAGTAACTGTGGTTTGTAAAAGTACGCAAGTTGTTGTAGACTGTTGCATGGGTTGAACGTGCTTTCTTTGTGCAGTGATGAATCAAAGTCCAGACGAGCAGTCGACACAATTGTATCTGTCTTGTATGCACAAACAGGTCAGCTTATTGATCGTTTGATTCATTTATTCAGATATTTATTTGATAGTAACTTACTAAAACAGCGGATGCCATTTTTATCATTTTGTTTTGTTCAGTTAGTTTTTTTGAGTGCATCTTTGCAGTTAAGCTCTTTCCACCATGTTATGGTTTCATCATTTACCATCTGCTGTGGTGCTGTGGCTGGTATCATGAATTGTGGGCTGGGGGGTTATGGGTTTGATTCCCATCAAAGCCTTTCACTGGAAGGATTTTATAGCCCCATCCAGCTCCTACCCAGAGCTGAGTTTGTTAAAGGCTCCAGTGGGAAAGCTGAAGCCACAGAGAAGTTTCATCCTCTGAACGGACGCATCTCTGAACGTGTTGCTCAAATAACCTGACCAACACTGCAGATGTCAGTGTTTCTGGGGCCTGACTGATGCTGGGATTTATTGTGAAAGTGAGAGTAGAGAACTACCCTCTCAGGAGGTCTCAAACCAGAAAGGGACTTTATAGCAGCAGCAGCAGCAGCAGCAGCAACGTCAGCAGCAGCAGCAGCATCAACGTCAGCATTATCATCATCATCATCATCATCATCATCATCATCATCATCATTATCATCATCATCATCCATGTTGATAACCCATCAAAAGTTTAAAGTTGGTATCTGATTGTTTGTGTGTATCTGATATATCATCTTGGGCGATTGGAAATATTTTCCTCCATACTTTACCCAGAAGGCTCTATGGGGGTTTGAACCCTCTGTCCTCAGATTGGAGAGTCTGGTGATGTAACCATTTAGCAGTCATGCCCATCAAAGCGCTATATGACTGCTTGCTTATTGAGGGGTAAAAAAAAAAAAAATCGCCTCCAGTGTAGAGTCTTTACAGAGGAGCTCATGACTTCCGTGATGACTTGTATAGGATGATGAACGAAAAGCATACTTTCTAAAGTGTTTTCAGACTCAAGACTGGGACATGAAGATAAATGTATGCAAGTTAAAACCCACAAGAAGTGAGGAGAGTTGTGATGGATTTGTCAGAGGCCTGGGTTAAATGATGCGTTTCTTTTGTGTTCTGAGAATATGCGTATTTGTTGGTATGTGTATTGTTATGTCAGCTCTCCATATGTTCAGAAAAAAAAACGCTGATTTATTCAAAACCAGACACTCTGTACTTTGCACATTTCAAACTTCTTTTTTTTATCATTTATGTAGTGACAAACAATTGAGTTAGAAGGAAATGTTAATGAGGAAGCATTTTTTTTCTTTTTGTTTTGTTTTTTGTCTGTCAGGCAGCAGAGGTGTGGTTTTTCTTGCTGAACGTAGTGGTCACGCCTTTCTTCTTCCTGTCCGTGGCCATACGTCTGTACAGCATCATCTCATAATCAGCAAAATCACCAAAAATTTCTTCCTGGATGAGGTGAGGGTCAGGAAGTGTGAGAACCAAGGGCTGTTTAAGAATGATTTCCTTTGGAACTTTTAATAAGAAAGGGGTGCACACATACGCTGGTTTCTGACATTGTTCTTATCAGTATCAGTGCTCGTGTCAAGTTTCTTGCATGTGATGAAAGTGTTTAAGGATGAATGGTTGTCATAAGATAACTATGAACACCATGACCTTTATCTTTCTTCTGTAGAGTGAAAACCTTCCACATGGCTGTGATTGATTGTGGGGAAGTTTATGTATTCCCCTGTCTTCCTCCCAGTTTTTTTTTTTTTTGTTGTTGTTTTCTGAGCTGTGAGTTGCTGTACTGTCGTGAACAGAGATTTTTTTTTTGCTAAAGTTGATCAAGATCATACACATAGACCCCTACTCAGAGACAGGGACAGCTGCAAGGTTGCTTATGATTCATTTTGTTTATATGTGACTTTGTGAGAGTCAAAAATTAGAAGTATGTGTTCCAAATCTCTGACATGAGGACTTCTTTTGCTGGAGAGCATAGAGCACAAGTGGCTGG
Organism: Conus betulinus; assembly: GCA_016801955.1. Classification (NCBI taxonomy): domain Eukaryota; kingdom Metazoa; phylum Mollusca; class Gastropoda; order Neogastropoda; family Conidae; genus Conus; species Conus betulinus. Next base: position 109,788 of record JADBJO010003422.1, read on the forward strand.
CAAGTGTAATAATGTATGTATGTGATTGTTTTTCATGGTTGTGACAGCTTAGATCTATCAAATTAATGACTTTCAGATATCTTTTTTTTCTGTGGTTTTTTTTTTTTTTTTTTTTTTTTTTTTTTTGTCTCTTGATCGCATGAAGTATCTAGTTTAACCACAGCCAAATTTTGTCTTTTAAAGCTTAAAGGATTGGAACTGCTTGCATCGTACCCTTTTAAAAAACACATCACCACAGAGCTGCAAAAAAACACATGAACAACAAAGTTGTTGCTAAACATTTGTCGTTGCAATTCGGTGGGCAGTCAGAAACACTTGACAGTCCCCGTCTCCTCCCTTAGGATCTTGGTGTATGCTGATTATTTTCTAGTTGTCATAATCCACCAGTTGCAGACAAGCAACATATTATCATCAGTCTGCAACTTGAAGGTCACAGCACATGTTAGCCTGGGGAGATGGGATGGGTAAAGAAAAAGGAAAAAAAACTCCACCTTTAACCCTGGGGATGCCTCAAAAAGTGCTCCCATAACTCACAGATATAGAATCAGTTTTCCAGTCGGTTAGATGGTAGATACTTAGTGCGCTTTTCAGCATATTCGGCCTTTTTTTCCCATTGAAAAATATGTGTGTGTGTGTTTTTATCCCAGTAACGGAAAACGTTGTCAACTGCTGCATAATTGGATATTCCACTGAGAACAAATGATAGGACCAGAAGTATTTGCTTTGACCATTTTTAGATGAGTTAAAGGCCGAAAACAAAAACAAAGAAAGATTTCAATGAAGAAAATGGGAGTAAATTTGTGTATCACCTCACTTTCTTCCTCTTCCCCCTGCTCCCCCCCCCCCCTCTCCGTATCCTCTCAGTCACCCACACACTCTTTTCCTTTCATTTCCACCATCCCTCCCCATCGCTCTCTTCCGTTCACTCTTTCACTCTACTCCAACCCCCTCTCCTCGCTGTTTCCTTTCCCACCACCCCCTCCCTTACAGTTCTTTTGTGAACGTTTAGGTGCTCATGATGTGGGCATCAGAGTCTCCCCTTGGTTTTTCTCTTGGTGTGTTTTTTTGTGTGTTTCCACGTTCAGAAAGAATGTCTTAATGGAATTGCAATTCCTGGATGTTATGTCACAGGAAGAGGGAGAGCTGACCTTGCTGGATGAGGACGAGCTGATGGACCCTATGGCGCCGTGGCGTAGCCCCCTGCTGCTGAAACTGTCCATCATCTACATGCTGACCCAGCTCACCGTCCACTTCCTCTGGCAGGCCAGCGGCCACTACACCGCCCTCCTGACCCACTGGGTCCCTGTCCTGGAGCAGAACGTGTGGCCGCAGCAACTGTTGCTAGGGCGATTAGGGCAGGTGGTGGCGGTGTGTGCCTTCTACATCTGGCGGCTTTACTGCGCTGATGCTTGGACTTTGGTGTGAGTGGCTGACTCCGTGACGTTGTTTGGAAACGATGGGGAGGTGGGGGGAGGGGTATGAGGAGGGGTGATGAGGTGTTGTGGTACTTGGTGTATCAGCAGCTGAAGGTTGTGTGGTGTGGATGTGTGTGCCAAGATCATGCAGATGGCTCCGTATTTCAGCTTTGGGGGTATTAGATGGCTGCTGAGGGGGGTAGTGCAAGAATGTGTGGATGGGATGTGAGGGAGTAGAATGGAAATGTTTGATGATTGTTTCTATAACTGGAAGATTTGTTGTGTTTATGTTTGGGTGTGATATGATTGGCCAACTCCCTGTGCTTTGGGTGCTGAGGAAGGGGAAGGGGGAATGGAAGAGAGAAAAGGGGTGAATGTGTGTGGGAGGCTTGATGACTGTGTTAGATCAATGATGTTAATGCTTTTTTTCACCCTGTCTGGCACCTACCCAGAGTTGAGTTTGCCATGGGCTCAAATAGGAAGACGGGGACCACACAGTCAATTTTCATCCATTTAACAGGTGCATTTCTGAGAGTGTTGCTCAAATTTCCAGACCAACGCTGCAGGTGTCTGTATCTCTTGGGCTTGGTTGACACCAGAATTTATTATAACAATAAGCATAGTGTACAGCTATGTCATGTAATCTCAGACCAGAATGGAAATCTGTAGCAGCATCCTCATCTTCATCGATCAGCATAAAAGAAATTGTTTTGAATTTTATGATCTATCGTGCTGTGCTGTCATAGTGACCTCAGTTTCAATTTCTCTCCCATGTCTGTACTCATAGTGAGGTTCTGCTATCAGCAAATTCACGGGGACTGTCATTGGACGGACATGGTGGCTCCAAACGGAAGGAGAGTTTATGTATACTGTCTCTGACTAAGCAGTTACTGTCATCTGTAGGGGGCTAAGTAGGTGGTGTCCTGTGAAAGTTGGATCAGAGCAGGCACCGCTGAACACCACCAAAGTGACTCAGCAGCAGTGCAGCGTCTCCTCCATTGGGTTGCCTCATGATGACGAGTGGCTGTTCCCTGTGGATTGCGGGTGAGTAGGCTGTGGCAGGACAAGCCAGGCTCTGGCTGTTGACAGGGAGCGGAAACGAGTAGCAGGTGCATTGTCCATGAAGTGGCACAGAAGACAAGACAGCAAAATAAAACAAACAAAAAAAACAACAAACGATAAGTGTTGGTAATTGAAATGATGGAAACATGAGGTAGTTCTTTCTGTGTTCTGAGGTTGCGCTGTGTCAGTGTCTGCACATAAGCAACGCAAGTGTCGCTTTTGTAACTTGGGGTGAAGTGGAAGGGTGCATGGCTTGGGGAGGGGAGATGAAAGCATGGGATAATTCGTTCTATTCCCCGAAGTTCAGGCATTGACGCCTGGTGGTGGTAAGAATAGCAGACTCTCTGACTTTGGCAGTGGAGATGGTGCTGAAGAGTTGGTGGGGAGAGACAGGTAGGGGAGGTGGACGAATAAGACAAATAATAACTCCAGATATTCCATCATTCATCACTTCTGATGCTGGGATCTGATATGAAAAGCTGACCTCTAGACTTTTGTCATGTGGGATGGGGTTTAGAGGACATTGTGAATGGGAGTTGGAGGAGGGAGGTATGAGGTGATGGGGGGGTGGTGACTGATACTGATTAAGAATGTTGGGAGGGGTGTGAGAATTGAAGAATGATGTGCTGTTTTGATGCCTGGATTTCAGCTGATGGTTGACTCTTTGATGAAACAACACACTCATTGACTGCTTGTTAATGCATCTGCTTTTGTATGTATAATCCATGCGAGTGTCAGAAATGATCTGTTGTTTTCAGATCTCTTGATATATTTGGAAAGCGTTTATACTCTACATTTCCAGTTTTGACAGTGCAAGGTCTCACAGTATATATGTATTTTTTTTCAAACTTATGTTGATGATTACATTCACCCACTTTTGTCATTTCTTTTACGTTTTCATCAAATAGAGTTTCAATAAAAAAGTTGTACTCTTTGACTCACATGTGTGAACAAAATGAGACTATAATCACCGGGTTTCAATTGTCTGTTGGTGTTCAGGTGTGCATGTTTGTGTCTATGGTAAATTTCTTTTTTTTTTTCAGCAGCTACAAGAACTAATGTAACCATTATTTGGTAGAATGATAAGAACTGATGAAACGTTTTCAGCCATTTCCTGTATGAAGATGTCAAAAGTAGAAGGAACTGTAAATATACAATGAAAGCTTTTAGAAATGTTCGTAGTAGTTTGAAATTAACATTCTCATGACCTGACCAGCTGCAGTTGATGCTGTACACACTGACGTTCATGTGTGAAATGGTAGTGTGTGTTAAAATTGCAGCATTTATCAGTTTGCTTTTCAACCAGATTTGATCATTTCTGTGTGATATCCTACCAGTAAATGAGCAGGTATAAACAAAGGTATTACCAAATATAGAGCTGAAATAGGTCATATACAGATAAATCTTGTCAAGTATGGCTAAGTAGAATTATAAGAGCTTATCATTTATCATGAATCAAGCAAGCAAACCTGAATTAAATTAGCAAATAAAAGTCTTATTTGTTTCTCTTGTGATCAGAGATTTTTAGATAACAAATTGAATGTACTTCAACACTGTTACAAAATTGAAATTTTTGCATATATATTAAGTAATAAACTTGCATATGTGTACAAGTGGAAAAGGTGGATACTTTTGGATTTGTAACTGTATTCATATAAAATCATTATTACCTGTCGATAAATGTCTGGCTGTTGTCTTTTTTCTTACATAGATAGATTTCTTTATATGCTTGTGTCTTACATAATTCAAACCTGTTACGATTCATTTGTGTGGCAAAGAATGAAAGATTCTCATTATGATAGATACTGCTGCTTTGTCTTGAGCATTTTGTTATAATTATGTTCACATTCCGGATCTGAAGAAAAACATTATTTTCAATGGACTTGTCATTTCTGTGTATACCTTACGTTAGTGTGTCTTAAGTCAATGTATGTAAATGAGTGTGTGTGTATCTGTGTGTATGTGCACGTGCACGCATGCCTGTGAGCCCGAGCGCGTGACTAGGTGTGTTGTGCACCTCTGTGTGCAAGTGAACCATGGATATGCTTCTTTTTTTGTTGTTGTTTTTGTTGTTGTCTCGTCTCTCTCTCTCTCTGTGCCGTTTCAGTGGCATTGTTTCCCTCGCCGTTTCTTCCAGTACCCCGTCCACAGTCACACCCAAGCTCGTCTCTTCACAGCCCTGGCACCAGCAATCCAAAGGGAAAGTCATTGCCAAGTCATCGAGAGGCATCCCACCCAAGGAGATGCTGCAGCGCCACTGGGTCATTTCAGCGGCCGTCAGTGGTGTCTGTCCTGATCCAGTATATGCAGGACACCATCTACTAGGCTCCCTACTGACAACGATAACTGCTTAGTCGTGGAGCCGACCTGAATGAGCGTCTAACAACAATCCCTACGAACCTGCCAGTACTGGCAATCTCAGCATGAAGTCGACAAGGGGAAGAAATCAGCACTGAGATCATCATGAGACCAAGACATGATGAGCCACAGAATCGAAACTTTTTTAAGGCTGATCGATGAGGTTGAGGATGATGAAGATTATGCTGTGGAGTTCCATTTTGATTGGAGACTGCATGACAGGACTGTGTTCTGTATTTCCTTCCATAATATATGCTGACATCAGACAGGTCCGAGAGATACAGACACGCAATTTAAGCAACACTCTCAGAGACGCATCCACTTGGGGGATGAAACTCAACTGTGTGGTTCCAGACTGCCCCACTGAGCTCAAAGCAAACTCAGCTCTGGGTTGAATATAAATCATTCAGACATGACCTCTCAGCCCAGAATCTGTGATAATAACAACTGCGTCATAGCAGCTGATGCGGATATACAATTAACTCAAGCACTTGCGACTTCCCAGGTTGCCTTTATGTAGGTCTCCATCACACACTGTCTATGTCTGACTTGACCTTGGCAGCCAGAACTGACTGGGTGACCACTGGAACTCGAACATGGAGCCAGTGATACCGGCAGAAGGAATGGTTCAGTGTTGGGTGAATGACCTAGACTGAGTGGAATTCATGACCTAGAATTGAATGAGCGCTCTTTCATTTACATCTCATTTGGGGAGAAACTGCTGCCTTTGGTAAGGAGAATGAAACTGTGTGTGTTACACTGAAAGCGGAAAGAGAAGAGGCAGAGTCAGATATTGTAGTAGGGGATGATCATGTTCACAGAGAGAGTGATGCTGGTGATCCTGAATGTGGTGTGCTGTCAGCTACACTGCAGCTAACATGCTCCAGGCGTGAATTGTTTGGCTGGAGTTGTGGCCCAAAACATGAGCTGCAAGTTGATGCCGGGCCTATGGATCTTTTTCTCTCTTGTTTTTTTGCCACAACTATTGACACTGGAGCTGTAGGAACAGGTTTACATCCAAACAATTGTCCTGTACTTGCATAGTTGGTGCTATTATGATAATTTGTGACAATTTCTGTAACAAGAGTGAGTGAGATTCCTATTCATTGGATACTTTTTAATTGAATGGGATACTTGAGGTTGGACAGAACTTCCATATTACAACTAACACAGATTTTTTTTTTTTTTTTTTTTTTTTTTTTTTGCTGCAGTGAATGTTTGCTTTCAGACATTGCATTGTCACTATGAAAATACTTGTATGTGTCGAGTTCATAGTGACATCAACACACACGATGCGTCACTTGAAGGCAAAACAGCGTGCAAACAAGGTACGAATTATGCATGTGCATGTCAATGTTTATTGCTCTAAATTATCAGATGAATAAAAGGCGTCAATGTTTATTGCTCTAAATTATCAAATGAGTAAAAAGCAGTACGTTGATGAAATGAACTGTACTTTGATGTTCAAAAAGAAAGAAAAAAAAAAATGGACTCGAGAAGACGTTTTACTGCTGGTGAGGCAAATACAAGGCATTAACAAAATGGGCAAACCAACCATTCTAACATGTGGACACAGAAAAGTCAAACTCGGCGAAAAGGTGTACACAGTCACCATGGCTTGGGTCTCTCACGACCCGTGCATTGCGCAGATTCAACACAGTGAAACCTCTGTGAAATATGTGGGTCATGAGGGACCCACATTGTCGGAAGTGTGTCGTGAAAACCGATAGCCAGTGAGCACTACAGTGCATGGGTCATGCAGGACCCATGTTATTTGAAGTATGTAGTTCAAATCACATAACTGATATTATTTTTGTGTACTTTTTCACTGAAAACTCAAATGCACAAAAGAACAACATCTTTTGCATCAGTCGTTCAAGAGACCACATAGTTTTTATTGTTCTTGTGAGTGGCAAGGGACCAAGGAAGCTCAGCATTTGTCAAAAAAAAAAAAAAAAAAAAAAATTCACTTGTTTTCGACTGTAAAAAAAATAATTGTTTTCCACAAAGACCCTCTCTCTCTCTCTCTCTCTCTCTCTCTCTCTCTCTCTCTCTCTCCTCACATGAACATCATTTGGTGGCAGGGGGAGGAGGGGGGCAGTATTCAACCTCTGTTCGTTGAGTTCACTCTTAGGCATTCAAATTCATTTTTTCAAGCCATAGCCATGGAAGACACAAAAACAAACCACAATAACGAAGGAGGTTAAAAAAAATTATTAAAAAAAAAAAAACTTGGTTGCAAAGACAAATAACAAACGGAAACTTCTCCGATTTATTGATGACAGTAAGGCAGCAGTAAGTACTAAAAATTGGTCTCCTTTGGGGTTGACCCAGTACATGCTAGTAAACGCTACGCAAACAGTCAGTAAAGGTTATGTAATGGGTCGACCACTGGACTTTCGTTTTAGCGTGAGTAGGAATTGACCTGATAGGGCTGGCATATATTAGGTTGGATCAGTGCAATACTTGCACATCGAGTTAAACACGCCACATGTTGGATCAAACCACGTTTTGATTCACAACGTACAAGTTGACTGAAACAAAGACAGGCAAAGGGGCCACACAGACAGAAAAACAGCAATACAGGTTAAACAAACAAAACAAAGGAGAGGAAAGTTACCGGCACAGAATTTTCCTCTCTTTTTTTCCCTTATTTTTTTTTTTCCTGTCCCATCTTCTGTGCCGCTTCAGTAGCAATGAACACCCTCCGCTCATTCCGACCCATCATCCACACAGCCACAGCCCGGCCCCGCCAACCGCAGTCCCGGCACGGGCAAACCACAGCGAGCAGTTAATGTCAAGTTGTCAAGAGCCAACCTGCCGGAGAAGACACTGCACTGCATCCGAGTCACTGCTGTAGTTCAGTAATGCGTGTTCTGAACTAACGCACGCAGGACACCATCTATCAAGCCTCCTAGTAACGACGATAATAACAATGCTTAGTCACGGAACCGCCGTGAGTGAGCTCTCCCTCCACCACGTCCGCCCAACAACAGCCCCCATGAATCTGCCGACACACGGTGACCCCTCCAACCACTCGGTCACAGCGCCTGGTTGTTCCAGAAATTTGGGATACAACTTCTTGATAGAGCTCCCGGTGCCCCTGAGGGCAGGTAGGGGGGGGGGGGGGGGGGGGGGGGGGGTGCACTCTGTCATTTAGTGGTGTGAAAGAATGAACTGTCACGCTGGCAGGTGTAACAGGACAGAACTAAGCCAAGGCAAGAGATGCTGCATTATGATAGCGGTCAACAGGTGAACTGTGGCTTTCTTCACCAGATATTAGTGGAAAGGAAGTTTTCAGAATTTGAAAAACAGACGTAGATGGAAAAAAAAAATAGAAAGAAAGAAAATAATATAAAACAAAAGCAAGTAAACAGTCTCTGGATTTAGCTTATTTCCGTTTAAACCACCTAATCTTTGATACAACAAAATAAATTTCTTAAAGACGTATGTCAGAAACAGAGAAAAGTCTCTAATCATGTAACGCCGTCATCCCCGCACACCCTGCACAATTACTTGTATTGTCATCTGGCTGGTAAAGAAATTGAACGTTTTCTTCCTCCTCTACCAGATGCGTTTCTTTTTTTTTTTCTTTTTTTTTTTTTTGGGTGGGGGGGGGTGGGGGGGGGGGGGGGGGGGGGGGGGGGGGGGGGGGGGGGGGGGGGGGGGGGGGGGGGGGGGGGGGGTTATTGCGATATCTCTGCATAGCATCATAGCATGCTACTAAATTATGACAAAACAAAGAACGACAAAGAAAACACGCTGAAGGAGACGCAGGACAAATTCATAATGTCAGCCAGTGTTGTAAATATTGCCCACAGACGCTGGCAGTCAACAACAAAGATACATTGTGAAGACACTTGCATACCTAAACTTTCATCTCGATTTATGCGCATTTACTCTGACTTGAAAGCACAAAAGCTTGAGGTTCAAACAAAGAAGTAGTAGTTATCGCAAGGTTATTGTTGACAATGACATAGATATCTGTCCTCTAAACATTAGCATTCAATACTGACATAGATATCTGTCCTATAAACACTAGTATTCAATCCTGCTGACATACGAGTACCAACATTAATCATTGCCATACTCAGTTGACACTGTCTCGCACGCATACACTAAACCGAATCGGTTCGTCTGCATATCATAAAAAGCTGATTTTTGTATAGTTACATACATTTTAGGTTTGCGTGTGCGATACGCTGTTTTCATAGCTCTGGGTCTTTGAATTAATCAATACTCTGTGTAATGTTCAGGAAGGCATGTAAAACACATACATCATATGTATCCCTGATCCTGTCAATCAATCTCATCGGACTAAATGTGGACGACAGTAACAGGGAAAACTAACCCGAATGAACCACTAACCTAATCTGCCGATTTTCTCTACCGTCGATCTCGTAGACAGGTCCAATCAATGCTTGGGCCACTATAGCCAGAGTGGCTCAACTCGTCAAGCCTTGAAACGTGCTACGTGTACGAGGGTGCAATTAGCAGGAGGTGTATAATTTCATTGAGGAGGTGCATGATTTCTCCATCAAACCTGGTTTCTGAATCTGGGTTAAAATTTGAGAAAATCAGAACTTTTGTTTGCAAGGCATCATCATAAACAACTGATCGATGCAGTCAACGATTCACGCTATGACGTACATGCATCAAAAAAATAATTTTGTAACACTGCTTATTCACAAATTCAATACGCTGTATGAAATTAGGACTTTGTGATTGAAAAGTGTGATAATATCAACACACACACAACAGTTGACTGACACAGCTACGAATTCACACTACGACGTACATGCAGAGACAAATGTGTTTTCACTGCCTGTGCTCACCATTTACGATTCCAATAGGCCTATGCTGTACCGCCATCTTTACTAGCATGCAAGCTAACACCAAGATACGCTAGCCAAATCTGCCCAATTCACGCCGCGAGAGGTCACCAGGAAACGCCCCCAGTCGCTGAATCCGCAAAGAAGGCTAGCTTCTCGCAACTCTGCAACGCAGCCGCATGAATGGTGAGATTTACGTCTCATTAGCCTGGGGCTGTTCTGACGATTCGCTATTTTTCAGTCATGAAGAAACGTTTCTCTAAAAACACGACCTATAGCGGGTAAACCAAAGTTGTTTACGTTATTTACGTGCAGGCTTAACGTTCACACCCACCTCGCATACAGGTAGTATGGTAGGCATAGATAGCCCATCCCGAGTGGGAGAAGGGCCAACCTTGGTGCGGCGTCTGAAGTGAATCATACAGTGTAGCTTAGCCAGACACTAAGCTGTGCCGGCCTCGACTGAGGTATGCCGGGCACTCCAGTACTAGCAGCTGTGAAATGTGTGTGAGAGAGAGAGAGAGAGACAGAGAAAGATATAGGAGA
>JADBJO010003422.1:147500-160000 GCA_016801955.1 Conus betulinus
CAATACAGTACAATACAATCGATACAATGAAATACAGTAATGTGTCGCGGCCTGCCATGCAGTACAATACAATGATAAGCTGGTCTTGATGTACTCACGAACCAGGGTGAGACAAGCAATGACAATCACCTTGGCAGAATTACTGGTTCTAGTTTTGATCGGACGTATATTTGTTTGGCTTTGTGTAAAGTGGCGCACAGCGTATCATGAAACTGCTCTGCTTTGTGTTTATAAGTAAAGTTGGTTCTCTGGGTGTTATTTGTTTTCTTATTTGCAAGAAGTATGTCTTACACACCTGCCGGTTTGATTTAATTATTTCACCATCCGATTGGCCTTATTATCTCAAAAAAGAGAAATGATGTCAAGAGCAACAGTTACACGGAAATTATAACAAGCGACTGAAGAATGAAACGTCCCATAAGCGAACAATCGTAAACAGAAAGCACTGAGCATTGCACATGTTGATGCACATTTGCTGTCATCACCGCCAATACTCTCTTTCACGACTATTACAGTGTTCCGCAATTAACCATGATAGTATGTTGGGTAGGATGGTGTATTAGTACCATTATATTCGTTGTGTTTTTCTCAAACGAAGAGGTTGTCACGCGTTGTGTAGACATCCCATTCTTTATTAGTCTGTCTCTGTGCGCATGGTGACATTAGTGACAACAGGTATAAGACTCGTGAGTTGTGGATAAACACATATGTGATAGATTTGGCGCTGGAATATTACATTAACAAAACTAACCAGGGGAATGAACGTAGAGCAGGAACACCTGGTAATGCGCCGATTAGACAAGTGTCACGAGTACACCACTCAAACCATCGCAAGTAAGTCTGATTGTTTTTTCTAATCGAAAAATGAAATTCATCAATGAAAATACGAGAAACGTGACTGAAAGATTTTCAGTTATATTTAGTACGCCTATAGTAAATGATCTGAAAGATTTTCAGTTATATTTAGTATGCCTATAGTAAATGATTAGAAAATGAAATTCATAACACGGAGGTTAGTCTACACAACAAAGAATGGTACATATACTCTAATATTCGGATTCGGCAAAACACCGAACATTGTTGTTGTGTTAATGTTGATATTTCCCCTTAAAGTTCAATGTGTTACTGTTTGTATTTTGCTGTCAAGTTCGTTCTCTCTCTCTCTCTCTCTCTCTCTCTCTCTCTCTCTCTCTCTCTCTCTCTCTCTCTCTCTCTCTCTCGCCACCCCCAGCCTTTACTAATTTTTTGTCTTTTTTTTTCCTTCTATGTTTTTTTGTTTGATTTTGTTTTCCTATTTCTTTTTCACTTTTCTTCCTTTATTTTTGGCCTTTTTTTTTTTTTTTTTTTTTTGTAAAGGCGGTCCCTTTTTTTCCCCTTCCCTTCATCTCTCACGCACCATGCGGGTCTGTATGATGTATTGCTATCAGTGGACATTAATTTGCTTGTTTTAATGTGTTGGCGTTTGTTACAGCGCGTCAGGATTTATTTCTGTACTAGTGTTTGGTGTGCAGTGACACTCTCACACTGTGTTTCACAACAAGATACAAGGTTATATATATATACATTAAAAGAAAAAAAAAAAAAAAAGCCCCGAGTCTCTCTCTCTCTCTCTCTCTCTCTCTCTCTCTCTCTCTCTCTCTCTCTCTCTCTCTCTCTCTCTCTCTCTCTCTCTCTCTCTCTCTCTCTCTCTCTCTCTCTCTCATTGTTTTTTCTGTCTTCGGTGTTTCTTTGTTTACTACCTTGCACGTGGCTGTGGCTAGTTTGACATTGGAGTTCGGTGTGATTGTTTATAATTATGACTAATAGGTAAGTACGCTTGAAACTACTTCAGTGCATGCATGCATAAGCCTACAGACATGACGTACGTCTGAAGGTATGAGAGGAAGGGAGAGAAAAAGAAGACGAAGATGAAAGGGCAGGTGTGTGTATGTGTGTGTGTGTGGGGGGGGGGGGGGGGGGGGGGGGGGGGGGGGGGGGGGGGGGGGGGGGGGTCATCAACAACTAAACACAGCAGCGATAGTAAACCAAAATTAATTATCATGGTGTGATGATGACAGCAATAATTATGACCTATTTTCCTCTGTGTGTGTGTGTGTGTGTGTGTGTGTGTGTGTGTGTGTGTGTGTGTGTGTGTGAGCGCGTGCGTGCGTGCGTGTGTGTTTCTCAACAGGTCTCCATCTGCATAGATGCTGGCAGCACCGTGACTGAAGAACCTCAGCAAGCAGAAGAATTTTTGTCAGAAACCTATACACGAGATTATATACTTTTTTTCCCCGTAGTAAATATTTCGCACCGCCGTCCCAGCTTTATCTTCTTTTTAAGTATTTCTCTGATTCTTCGCATCATTACCCTTTGGCCTGGCAACAAGGACCAATAGAGTGAAAAGTTTTGGCGAGATTTACGTTTTAAAGCTTTCAGGCACGTCTGGATTTCTTGTGACAAAGCTTTTCTGAATTTCGACCATCTTTGTGACAGTGTATAATTACAACCTCAGCTAGCATATTGAGAAAAGGAAGTTTTAAAAGAAAAGTCGATTTAGTTCAGTTTAGAGCCCGCTTTTTTTTTTTTTTCAAACGAGCAACGTATTTCCGAAAAGAACTGCATACAATTTACATGTGTGTTACTGCCCTTGTGCGTCGGCGATTTGAGCTCGAGCTCTCTTATCGATAAACCCAGGCAGTTTTCGTTCGGCTGTGCGCTCTGTTCAATTCCAGGTATTGACCCAAGATATAAACGCCTTGATTTATTTGGGAGAAGGCGAGGGTGTCGTGCGCTTTCCCCGTGGTTTGATGTAAATTATCAGCGCCCTTAAACGTCATAGCCTTGCGTCCCGCGCAGAGGTCAAAGCTGTTGTGAATAGTGAAAGTCAACAGCGTGTGCCTCGTCACAAGCACCTGCAACGAAACGCATGATGCTGCTGTGGTGTTCCCATTGACGTTTTCTGGTCAGAGGATAACAGCACGAATTCTGGATTCGTAAACACCAGTGTCGTCATCATCTGTTCCGCGCTATTTTGAATCACAGTGGAGGGATTTATAGCTGTCTTTTTTTCCCCAATAAACTTAGCAGTTCGTGGCGGTTTTTTTTCCCCTTTTTTTTTTCTCCATCATTTAAAATTTTTTCGTTAATGTAAGCTCGTCAGTTAAGATTCGAAATGAACTGTGTGACTCGTTCTTTCTATTTTCAATACCTTTCTGTTGTTGCTGTTACGATTATTGACTGATTTTAACCGAAAATTTCAAAACGACACCTTACCCAGAGCACACCAGTATCCTACATTCTTCGGACGCTGATTTAAAAAAAAAAAAAGAAAAAAGAAAAGGAAAAACTGACAAAACCAGCACGCTTTTAAAATAGTATAAGGCAGGACCAAAAAGTCTCAGCTTTGTTTTGTCTTTGAAAAGCGAAAGCTTGAACACCTGCACACCAACGATGCTGGGCGGGATCACACCTCTCGCCTCCTACCTGAGCTGCAGCGAGCCTCTGAGCGAGGAATGGAGCGAGCCGTTGAGCGGCGAGCCGCCGATGAGCGGGAGGCAGCTGGACGAGCCTTTGAGCGCCGGGCAGCTGAGCGAGCAGTGGCAGCTGGGAAGTCTGGGCGGTCAGCTGCAGCCCACGTGGATCTACTCGGCGCTGCTGATGACGGTCATCATCGGGGGCATGCGCACCACGCGCCGCGGGGTGCTGCAGTTGCTTCAGGTGAGGAGGGAGGGGAGAAATGATTGTAACCCTTTTTGTACTGTTGCAGGGAAATACAGATCGCTACTTCTCAGTGTTGGAGATTTTTCTTTTTCTTTTCTTTTTTTTTTAAAAATTTTCTTTTTAACAGAAAACGGGGGAAAAGTGGGTTAAGACTATCAATCAGCCAAGCAAATGGAATCAACGAGTAACAGGACTGACGGTAATGCATTTCGACCTTGAGGCCTTGAACATGCAAGAGAACCACAGTGAAAGGTTAATTGAAGTCCCATGGCGTTTTGGTTGCACAGACAGTGAACTCTGTGGGTGTGTTGGAGAGGGAACGTGTCGTGGCACGGTATAATGAGTGGCGGGACCTATCCCCCCTCCTTCTCCGCCGCGTCAGCTTTTCCCTGACTAGAATCAAGTAGCTATTTACTGCTGGGTCCACAGAGACAGTTTCCAAGCTGTAAAACTGCGACCCAGCAGGTGGTTCAAATTCACAACCTTCAGCTCCATGGACAAACGTTTTGATCACTTGACTACCCCCCCCCCCCCCCCTCCCCTTCCCCGTTCTCATGTAAGGCTAACACAAAAGAACATAAATTATGTATTACATCTGTCCTGTCGGTTTCTTGTTTGTTTTTTTTTTTCCATTCGATTCGGAAAGTTCTCAGTACGTGTGTGTGTGTGTGTGTGTGTGTGTGTGTGTGTGTGTGTGTGTGTGTGTGTGTGTGAGCGCGTGTAGATGTGTGTGGGTGTGTGCGCACGCGTGTAGATGTGTGTGTGTGTGGGGGGGGGGGGGGGGGGGGGGGGGGGGGACAGAGAGACAGCGAATTCTGTGAACATGTACCGTGCTTTCAGCTTTCAGACTGAACAGACTCCTGTGTTGTGCTGTTGGAAGGTGTGCGCGGGCGAGCTGTGGGGCAAGATGTGGCTGTTCTCCCCCTACCACCTCCTGCTGGCCCTCAAAGGCCGGCGCATCCCGGTCGTGTCTCGGAGACACGTACGGTGGCTGTGCCGCGCCGCGCTGCGGATGCTCCTCGGGCGTCGCGCGGTGCAGACGGGGCGGTGCCGCGGCGGCGGCGGCGTCGGCGGCTCCAAGCATGGCCTGAAGCACGGGAAGAGGCGCCTGAACCGGACGGTCAGTTTCTGTGTAGGCGTGGATGGGTTGGTGTGTAGGGAAGGGAATGGGGGGGGGGGGGGAGGGGGGACTGTTTGTGTTTGTGTGTGCGCGCGTACGCGTTTTTTGTGTGTTTATCGTTTGTGTGCGTGTGTGTGTGTGAGTGTGTGTGTGTGTGTGTGTGTGTGTGTGTGTGTGTGCGCTCGAGCGTGCACATGCGCGCGCGACCATACGTGTGCACGCTTGTGTGTGTGTGTGTGTGTGTTTGTGTGTGTGTGTGTGTGTGTGTGTGTTTTCTTTGTATGCATGTTTTGAGTGTTTGTTTTGCTGTATACATGTGTGATGTAGACTGTATGTGTGTACGTATATGCGTGTGCGCGCGAGCACTGCCTTACATCTGGTGTATGAGTTAGATATGTGCGTATGAGAGGGAAAATGTGTAAAGATTTGAGAGTTACGCAGATTATATATTAGTGGTTTGCATTTGAATCAGTGTCTTCCTTCCTGTTCTTATTCATTCAGTTCTGTTCCTACCTTACGCTGATGGCAAAGAGAAGGCGCCAATCCAGCCAGCACTGTTACATTGGTATATTTGTATGAGTCCCTCTTCCCAATTCTTTTCCATTTTCTTTCTTTTTTTTTCTGTGACACCTGCGTATTGTGAGCAGCTGCACTTTGCAAGCGGTGTAGGTTTTTTTTTTTTTTTTTTTTTTTTAAGATGTAGAGAAGAAAGGGTCAGGACCTCGCCTCATTTTTTCGCTCTGCTCCTTTTTGTCGGAGCTCCGTTCACTTGCGCAGGTCACTAACCACTTCCGGGCAAGAAAATTGTTCAGCGGTCAGAGCTGCTATTGCAGATTGCCACGCAAGCCAGTTTCTTCTCATCCGCTGTTCAGCAAGGTTGGCCTGTTTGCCTGAACGTAGCCTTTACGGGCAGCTGAACCACCACGTGTGTGCTGCAAACTTGGCAGTTTGACACTATCAGCGGAAAAGTGTCCTGAACAAACAGCCAGTGCGTGAACTGGAGGCAGACACAGAGCCAACCAGACCAACAGGCAGTGGTGAATACCTCCAATGTGCGCGGTGAAACTGCTGTTGGTGAAAAGCGAAGATACTGATCTCATGCACGTCACCTTTATATCTTCGCGTTTTGGGTTTATTTGTTGGTTTCGTTTTGTTTTGTTTTGTTTTGTTTTTTGTTAGTCCACACGAAGTGACGTCTTGGTGAAACCGAAAGTGTGCACAACGTAAATCAATATTTCGTGAATGACCATACATATACAGATAATACAGATTGTAAAAAAAAAAAAAAGAAAGAAACAAAGGTCATCAATGAGATGACGACAACAGTAGTAAAACAGAAAGTTTGACGAAGGAGGAGAACGACGAAGAAAAGCAAACACATGCCAGAACAAGATTAAGAACAGCACATATATAACACAGTTAACATGAATCGGACTTGGATTATAACCTCTGACAAGAAAGTTGTGTTTTCACCTACGTCTTTTGATTTGCTTTTTTTCCTCTATCTGTCGGTAGGATTGCAACTCTCTCTCTCTCTCTCTCTCTCTCTCTCTCTCTCTCTCTCTGTCTCTCTCTGTCTCTGTCTCTCTCTCTCTCTCTCTCCTCTCTCTCTCTCTCTCTCTCTCTCTCTCTCTCTCTCTCTCTCTCCGTGCGTGCGTGCGTGCGTGTGTGTGTGTGTGTGTGTGTGTGTGTGTGTGTGTGTGTGTGTGTGTGTGTCTGTGTGTGTGAATGCATAGAAAGGACTTAGGTAGTGGAGAGAAAAGCTGTAACGGATATGTGAAATGACATGGAATTTTCACCTGTATAGCATCTAACAGCCACGGCACGGGAACCTGTAACCTGCAAGGTATCTAACAAAGGCATGGCATGAAATATGTAGGGTATCCAACAAAAACAACAACAAGATATGGTAGGAAAACCAAGATCCACTGGGTACCTTTAGGTTCCAACAAAGATATGGTAGGGCCACTAACAAAATTACCAGTTGTCCACCTGGGGCAACTTCCAAGAAAGAAATGGTAGGGGAACTTGCACTGGTAGGTCTTCCAACAAAGATATGGTAGGAAGCTTCCACTTGTAGGGCTTCCAAGAAAGATATGGTAGGAAACTTCCACCTGTAGAGCTTTTAAAGAAGACATGGCATGAAACATCCATAGAATTTTGATGTGGATCCGTATCAGAGGGCGGATCCAGGATCTGTTCCACCTTTGTGGAGGTGTACGCTATCCAAGTGCCCTTGTAGTTATTCAATACAGCAACAACGACAGATGCGGATTTACACGTTGTCATTCGGTATTTATGGACAGATCAAGGAGATGAAAATCAAAAGCTTGGTTTCCTTTATTTATTTTCTTTTTTGTTTTGTTTTGTTACTAACATACATGGGAGCGAAGGAAACTGTTTTGGTGGAGGAAAAAATCTCTTAGGCCCATATCTAAACAATGTTTAGGCAGGTTTGCCTTCCAGACAGTTGGAGTAAGTTTAGAGCAGTGCTTCGTATTTTGAAGCTGCTCGCTTGAAAAAAGCCATGTCACAAGTCACAACACCCTCGGCAAAACGCTCGGTCAAAAGAGTTTTTCCCCAGCTGATGGACAATATCAATGAATAGCTATCTGATCCAACTGCCTGCATCGGGGGGGGGGGGGGGGGGGGGGGGGGGGGGGGGGGGGGAGTCATTGTTTCTTTTTGACTGTCTTGCGTCCTGTAGGCACCTGCATGGCTTTGGAACAGACAAATCAGAGACGAAGCTTTTAATCTTGTGAACCTGGCTCGATTCAGCTATTTAATTTTCATACCAAGCGGTTTGCAATCACCATAACCAACAACCTCTGGTTCTGTGTATTGTCTTGATATGTCGACTTACAACCCCCCCCCCCCCCCCCCCCTCCCTAGGGCCCCCCCCCCCCCCCCCCCCCCCCCCCCCCCACACACACACACACACACACAGAAGGAAGGTTACCCATGTGTGACAAATCTTAAGCACAAGTCACGAAATGAGATCAGCAGCTTGGAAATCTGTTTCTGACCACGAAATATCAAATGGGAATGACCATGTGTTGCGAGCTTATTTCCACCTGTAAAAGTTTCGAAGCACCCTCGTGACACAGGTGTTTGGGGTGTTGCAGTAGCTTCTGCGATCTCAATGGGGGAATACAGTTTATTGGTCCAGATGATCGTTTCAGATCTTTTTCATGTTTTTTTGTGTCGGGTTGTGTACGTCCTTTTTTCACACAGAACCTGAAAGAAGCAGGCCTGAATACAACGTTTGCCGTTCTTCGTCACTCGTTTGTCATGGGAAACTGCCACTCCTAATTTGTCTTTTCTTAAAAGTTTCCTTCGCCTTCACAACTTCTCGGAATTATTTTCAATATGTTTTTAATTTGAAAATGTTGGAGTCTGGATTTTTTTCTTTTTTATTTTTATAATATTTTTTTTTTCTCTTCCTTTTTTTTTTTTTTTTTTTTTTTGGGGGGGGGGGGGGGGGGGATTACGGGGATGGAGGGGGGGGGGGGGGGGGGAGGGTATTTGAGTCACTAAGAACAGGCGGTTAAAGCTGAATTACAGGTACAACACTGCTGAAATGTGAATGGGGGAAAATGGTTCAAACACAATATAGTCATCTGCCTCGCTTTACTTTGCGACATAATTATGTTAGCATCGCCTTTCCCCCTTCTTTCTCCCTTCTTTTTCTTCTCTCTGTCTCTGTCTCTGTCTCTGTCTGTCTGTCTGTCTGTCTGTCTCTCTTTATTATTTTTTGTTTTTAAACATTGTGTGGTAGCGTGATAAGGTTCGACGTGTTCGTGACATCTGACACCTAGGGATCGTGCGCGCCGTGTAAGGTTTCCCTGGCTTTTTTCCTCCTTTGAAACAATCGAAGGCGTGATTCTTTCCGTCTCCGGTCCATACGCTGGAAGGAAAGGAAACAGCATCAGTGACAGAACTTAGCTGGCTTGCTTCCTTTAGGCTCGTGACTTTTTAGATATGACAAAGGTCAGACAACGTAATCTGTAGAAGAGTGAACACGCACGCGCGCGCGCACACGCACGCACGCACACGCACACACACACACGCACGCACGCACGCACGCACACACATACACGCACACGCACGCACGCACACGCACGCACGCATGCACGCGCGCGCGCGCGCGCGCACACACCACACACAATGAGAGAGAGAGAGAGAGGGGGGGGGGGGGGGGTGGTCTTTATAAGGTTTTTATACAACTATTGGGTGTACGGATTTCACGCTCAATTTCCGCCCTTTGTGGGTTTAATCTTAAAAAAAATAATGATAATAATAATAAAAGCAACATGAAACACAAGGAAGGAAGGAGAACTGGGACTGGAGATGTCGGTGGTGAGGGAGAGGAAAGGGAAGGGAGTGCGGCAGAACGGGAGATGGGGGGGGAGGGATGGGGTGAGAACGGCACATGCATACATACATGCGAAATAGGATATAGGAAATGACTGCGGTATCATACTTCAAACTATTGAGAGAGAGAGAGAGAGAGAGAGAGAGAGAGAGAGAGAGAGAGCATCCCGAAACAAAAATAACCAGAAAAAAAAGAACTATGGGTGAAATAAGAATGGCAACTGATTTAACCACGAGAAACAGAGAAAGAGGAGACGGAGTCAAACGGAGGTCAGGAAAGAAGTGACCTCTTGTTGACTTTTATAGACAAAGGTCAGGAAAAGAAATGACGTTTTTAGCTGCTAATTCCAAATGACGTGTCGGCGCCACGACTGCTGACTGCAACGTCATTCATCGTAAATGAGAAACAGTGAGGGTTTGGAACGAAACACTCCGTGCAGTCTAACACTACAATACCTCCGTTAGGTCTTGTTTCTAGATTATTTCATTCCTTTTTATTTAGGTAGAGTCCTTGAATGAAGAGCTTCTAGTTCTTCATAGTTCATAGGCGAGCATGAAGTGTATCATTAGTGTTGTTTGTGATTGTTCTCTAGACCACTCGGACTTCATCTTTCTGTTCGTTTGCTTTCATTTCTTTGATTTCTTTAACTTAGTTTTTGAAGTGAGGTGTTTGCAGGCGGAAGTTGAAACAAATTTTTCAAGGAATTTAAAGTAAATCCGCCAGTTAACATGAACAAACAAATTACAAGATTGAACACGACACGTTTCGACCTCTTAGGTCTTCTTCGGGCAAGATAAACAAAATTGAGGACAACGAAAACGAAGAACAAACAATCACTTCTCAAATTGATTCAGTACTTTAACTGACTTAAGGCCTACTTTTGTTAAATCGTTGTGTCTGCATCATGTGCTGAATAATGATGTTCTGTTGCGTATAGATTGAATGTTGTATTTGATGTGCTTCAAGTGGGTGGTAACTCTTGTCTTTGAGAAAAAAAAGGACACCTTTTTGAATAGGGGGATGGGAAGGGGGGGGTGGGGGTGGGGGTTCAGAAAAAAATGAAAAAGTTGGACAGAGAGGATGGAGAGGAGAAGGACTGTGTGAGAAGAAAAGATAAAGAAGAAATAAAAAGAAAACTAAGAGGGGAGAGAGGTTAGACAAGCTCCGATAGTAAGTGCCAACACGAAAAGCCAAAACATCATACATTCATTGCTACTGCCCGTTATGGCAGTTTAACAGACACAGCCATTGTTTCTGGTATCACTTGTACAGTATTAACCAAAATAAGTATTCAGTTTTTCTCTGGAGGAAAGAAAGAAAAGCCTGTGTATTAACTACCGGCTCGAGAACATGAGCCGGGTGAATGTACCCTGTCTTTTACTAATTCCAGTCCGAACTCGATATATAAATTTTTTTTAATCCGGACTGACTCCGTGATATATCGATAGCTTTCCGTAAAGTTTACCAATATTTGTATCCCTCTCTTTCTCTCTGTCTGTCTGTCTGTTTGTTTGTTTGTCTGTCTGTCTGTCTCTCTCTCTCTCTCTCTCTCTCTCTCTCTCTCTCTCTCTCTCTCTCTCTCTCTCTCAGACAAATATCTATTTGTACCACGTTTTCACCTGATTACCGACACACCTCTTCCCTCTTTCATTCCCTTCCCCTTTCCCCTGTCCCCGATCCCCACCCTCACTCCCACCTCATCCCTTCCCCTTGTCTTTTCGCCTGCCTTTTGCAAGAAGAAGAAAAGAGAGAGAGAGAGAGAGAGAGAGAGAATTTCTTTTTATTCTCTTGTCTGTGGGAAAGAGGTATAGAACGAAAAGAGAGAGAGAATATGCCAATACGCCGACAACTGGCATCCCTGTTGTCTTTGTCGACTTCCTTCACAGCCGTCGTCTCATAGTGAAGCAACCTACACTGAACACTTTATAAGAGAGAGAGAGAGAGAGAATTTATTTTTGTGTCTGTGGAAGAGTCGTACAGAACGAAAGAAGGCAAGACAGAAGATGAGAGAGAGGAGGGAAAGAAAGAGAGTACCAAGATAGGATGGTATACATGTCTGTACTTTGGTCGATAACACGGGTACCGTTGGTATTTTCGGAAGCTTCGATCGTTTGCCTTGTCGCAGATTTCAGAGCTGTCCGAAGACGTTTGCCTCTGCTCTTCTTCTTTCCTTTCTGGTGGATTCGGTAAACTAGTCGTTAGCGAGCCGTTATTCCCCCCCCCCCCCCCCCCCCCCCTTACCTGGTATGAAGAGAGAGAGAGAGAGAACTGTATATTTGTTGGTCAAATTGCCATGAAGTGGTACGTGGACGTGTAGTTTTGATTTATAATGTTTGTTTACATAAGTATAAACTTTATTGTCACAACATATCAATTAGTGTGAAATTCGGGGGCTACCATCCTAGGAAGACCCATAGCGCACGCTTTTCTTGTCTTTTCTTTTTTTTTTTTTTTTTTTTTTTTTGTGCGTGTAAATTTTTGCTTGGTATCAAAGTTGATTTGTAAAACTTTTTTGCCATTGACAAAAACAACAACAACAACAAACAAACAAAACAAACGTGGTTGGTGTGAGTTCTTTTACAGGTGCCAAATGTATTTGTATACGGTATCTTGGTGCACTGTCTATCATCTCTGAAAAAGAGATCACGAGTATACGCTTTGGAGCTGTTCTCTCTCTCTCTCTCTCTCTCTCTCTCTCTCTCTCTCTCTCTCTCTCTCTCTCTCTCTCTCTCTCTCTCTCTCTCATGCGTGTGTACAGATGAATATACACATACATAACGTGTAAAAAGATATCTCGAGTATACACTTTGGACCTGTTGTTATTCTCTCTCTCTCTCTCTCTCTCTCTCTCTCTCTCTCTCTCTCTCTCTCTCTCTCCCTCTCTCTCTCTCTCTCTCTCTCTCTCTCTCTCTCTCGCTCTCACGGTGCGTATACATACGTGCATACACAACCATGTATGAATGGGCAAGAGAGAGACTTTCGTTTTGATTATATCTGTTAAGTGATTATCACAATAGGTGGGCAGGGATGCATTTACAGAACAGGGGAGGTCTTCGCACATGCTGTCAGCCAGCTCAATAAAATCCATAAGCAAACATAACATCTTGCACACACGTAATATCCTGTCAGCAACTTTCGGAAGAGAATGACAGCTTGGCCGTTGGTATGGATGACATGCTACATAGCATGCACCCTGCGAAATTGTGTAGCAGATTCGAGAAGCTTAGCGGTTGGCGTCGATTTAATTTAGCCTTCATGCTAATTGACAAAGTGCTGTTTATCATATTTGCAACATGGATGGGG